>LKNJ01000048.1:390219-411890 GCA_002120245.1 Maccullochella peelii | reverse complement strand
GCTGGCATAAGATCAAGTGGTTTCGCTATGTAAAAGAGGACCTCAAGACAGTTTACTTCAAGTATGGGCTCTCTGACCAATCGTTTAGAAAGATGCAGGTGGCACAACGAGCAGCCAGAGGCAACTACTATGTCAAAACACCACAGCAGATGTACACAAGTCCTCCAGGAATCAGTGCACAGAAAAAACAAGACTTGCTGACAGTGTGCACAAAAGGAAGCATCCCACAGTGCTATGAGGAGTTTTATAGCTCTTTGAATGTGTCAAATGAGTAAGAACACAGGAGTCCCAGGTCACACCAGTAAAGGATAAGGGCACCCCAAAAATGAATTTAAAAAAGGTTGATGTACATGCAATTATACTGAAAATGAAATTACTTTGTGTTAATGTAAAAGCTTTTAACAGAAAAATCAGCATCAGTTGATCGGATACTTTCATTGTAGCCTAGAATTTTTAAAGGTTTGGTGAAAGTTGCTAAGCATTACTTAAAAATTAAGATATTTATTCTTATCTTTTTTTTCCAGTGTTGGTTGAAGTGTAATTCATGCATTTGAATTAAAATGAATGTGGTTTACAATTGTTTACTTACATACGCCCATATTCTGACTAAGTCTATTGGGAAAATGTTTGTGCCAAAAAGGTGTAACTCACATTTTTGCCATTTTTAAAATGTTTAATAAATATTTTTCAATTTAAACTGTAGAAATGTTTTTATAAAGATGGTCAATCTGATAAACCAAAAAGATAAAATATTGTGTTCAGTACATGGCAACAGCAGCTGATTGAAGTTTGATCAAATTTTTTTTGGCTCTCCTGTAAAATCTGATATAATGCAGTTATGCCCCTTTGCCTCCAAGCCCTCGTTATCACAGGCTGACAGATGCTCTTGGGTCAAGCTGCTTAACATTGATAAAATGAACACTTACTGTTTTTTTGAGTACATCATTATTACTTTCATGGCTGTTTGAGCACGTTTACTTTGCTGTTTAGTTGCGGAACTGATACAACACTGGACACTGTTGTTGGGGGACTTGATATGGATTTTCACAGAGATGTGCGATGCTGATAAGGCTAAACAAAAAAAAAGCCAATTTAGGACAGAATCACAAAGACAAATGTATTGCCAAGATCTTTATTTACAAATTACATTCTATATACATTTGGATTTTTACATCACCTAGACATAACCATCACCCACAACATTCAGCGTTATAATCATTGAACGTTCCATTAATATCCTCATCCAGTTCCTTAAATTAAATAGAAGAACCCCACATTTGCCCCCTTTTATTGGGGGACGATTAAATTAACATGTCAGATACTGGTACCAGCAATAGTTTTAGTTCACAGTGTAATTGAAAACCTTCTTACCAAATTCATGTCAAGTATATCAGCACATTCAAATCCACAGAGAGCATACATATAACAAGTTCAGACATTTTTTTTTAAGTTTCCAGTAGTATAGGAGTAGTAAACATCCACATTGAGTCAGTCACATTGAAAAAAAGAAAAAAAAAAAAAAAAAATTAGCGTGAGGACCTCTACCATACAGAAAGTGATTAAAATCCTACTTTAGGAACATACACTGCATATGAAGATAATGGTATCATGGTTACACTGGTATAAAAAGGTGACCAATGATGAAAGTTAGTTTTTTGACCACTGAGGTAGAGGGAGTTTCTTTCTCTTACTTGAAGCCATTTGATGCCACTGCAGCATGGCAATGTGCAACATTATGTACAAACCCAAAATGCTAGCATAACTACAGGCTGCTCAGTATGTGCAATGGCTTTCAACCCAAGCCGCTAGGGCACCCACCAATACCAACTGCCCTTATGTTTTCAAGATAAAACTAAGCCAAACATTATTTCCCTCTGGCCCATCTGAAAGCACAATATGCGACAGCTAATTTAACATATTCTTGGTTTTGTTTACCACTTGTCCTCATACTAAATTTTGAAGCGTATTCACATTAATGGGTTGGCTATCATTGGTGATTTGGTGACAGCTCGCTGCCACAAGGCTCCTTGGTTCTTGGCCAATGGAAAACCTCCACCATATCAAACCACAAGGATGAAGAAAAATAGTAAGAGTGTAGAGTTGTAGTTGACTCACTCTAGTTGTAGAGTGAGTCAATGTCCTCCTTAGTGCGCCCATTGGTGCAGCAACTCGGCTTTGGTCTCTAAATCTGCATGCTAACAATGCGAGTCCCTCAAAATGCCAATATAAATACACAATTTTAACTCAACCTTTAAAAACTCTGTATAATTTACTTGACCTTTGAGGAAACTCCTCAAAAAAATTGCATTACTGCACAGAAACAGCAAATTCAAATGTTGTCCACGGTCCCTCTCCACATAAAGAAGAGTTTCCTGGGAAGTTCGCCTTCGACTCTCATGCATGATACTGGTATCCACGGAGGTGCAGCTCTGGATGTTGGTGCCGTCCTTACCTGGTGTTCCCAACAAGCTATAGGATCGCTACTTTCTGTGAACAGACCAGGTCACCGTTAACCAGATTCCACATGTGCATGAGGTCCGACGGGAGCAGCTTGTGCACCACAATCATGCTCTTAAAGAAACAAGGTTCTCTGTTCAACTTACTTTTTTTATTTTTCACCAAGCCAAATGTCTTAAAGGCATTGTGTTTTATAGGAGTGACCTGAAGCACCTCCAGACACATGCCCAAGAAGACATCGTCTATGGGGTAGAGCTCCAGGCTGTCTGCCACCCAATGAAGCCTCCTCGCCAGGGTCCCATCCATCAGAAAACCCCCTCCACCTGCATATGGAGGGTAGTGTGACTTATTGTACAGAACCTGGGGGATGTAGTATTTGTTTTCCTTTTTACGAATGGGCTTAGCCTTAAAAATTACATCCCCCACAAACAGATTCTTTGAATGGTTGCTGCTTTCCAGATACTCAAAGATGTTCTTCACGCTGACAAAGACATCATCGTCCCCTTTGAAGACGTAGTGTACACTGGGGCAGTAAGTGTGGAACCACTTGAGGAAGTGAGTCTCCTTAAGTGTGAGGTTGAAGAAGCTATCCAGGAAGTCCCACTGGAGGATATCCCCAAAGATGTAGTCCTCATACTCCACTAGTTTCTGATGGTTTGCTCTCTCTTCCTGATTGGCGGGTTTACCAAGAAGGAAGACGGTCTTTATCCTCTTGCCGTTAACCACCTGCTCTTTGCCCCAGGTTTTTCGGATGACCTCCCTGCGATCATGTTGGGTTGCCACAGATTTTATTACCATGAGCAAATATATGTTCCCTGTGCACTTCTCTGGGTGGTTGAGGAGCATGGGAAAGTGACGGCATTGTCGATAAAGTATGAACTGCTTGAAATTTTCCTCCAGGCTCCTGAACCAGTCTTGACTGGAGAGGTTGAGGTTGGTGCTACAGTTTGAGCTGGTTACATCCCAGGTTTTGGGGCTGCTGTCCTCAGTCATTCTGGGCTCCCGTGTGGTGTCCTGAGCTTTAAACACTGGCTGGTGTTTGCCAACGTTCCAGAAACCATTCACTTCCAGGTACAAGGCAGTTTTCTCTTTAAGAGCAGCTCCAGGCTCCGTTCTCTCAGAGGCATCCATGCGAGCCTGCCTCTCAAGTTCGAAGGGAGCCCCCATATTGATGCGCCCTCTCTGGACAACAGTCAGCGCCACCACAGCCAGGAAAAACATGACACTCATCCTCTTGTACATCTTCCAGAGATCTCTGTTCATCCTGGGTGAAGACAAAGATCACAAATGCCAGGCAGAATTAGGGCAACATTATCGAACTCAAAAACCCTTTGATAGACGGAAAGCTAAATATTGAATTGTATTAATATCATGTTGGAGTGTTTTGATTGAGTTCACATACAGTAAGGTATATTGAGAGGCCCTACAAGTCAAGAGTGTCAAGTGAGCAGTGAACATTATTCTTAGTCTTAAACCCTGAACAAATGTATCTGCGATAAGTCTAGGAGTAAGAACAACATATCAAATAAAACCCCAGAGTAATTGTTTTCAATGATACCATGGACATGCATCAGTTCTATAAGATGTGGAATTACAAACGCACAAACAAAATAAATAAATTGGTATTAAGGTATAAGTGAAAATGCACACAATTTAATAAATTATCCCTTAGAGATTAAACCACATGTTTAGGCTACATTACCAACAGTACAATACCTGCCTGCATGTATAGCCAGCAAAGCAAAGCATAGCCTACGGGTAGGTTGTCATTATACTTACATCAATGTGTGCTTTCTTTGTAACACTTTTGCATACATACATACATACATATGATGCATCACATAAAAAAAGACAGATGACAATATGTTGATTCCTTAGTTAGTAACATACTTTCCACCAGTGTCACTTCTGGAAGAACATGAATGTACTTTGTTAAGTAATCCCTGGAACTTTAAAATTCTCACATTTCCAACATGTCTTGCCAGTGCTCCTGATATTTACAACTCCATGTGGGCCCACCCTAGAGAGTTTCCCCCCCAAAAACCACAAACAAAGTTAAAAAAAACACAACAAAAAAAAAAACAAAAAAAAACAAAGTTACACAAATTTTTTCACACACACACACACACACACACACACACACACGAGTTTTCTGTAGTCCCATCTTGAAACAAATGCAGATGCACATTGCCACACTTGAATTCGCATGCAAGTTGAAATCATGCTCATTTTTTTTAACCTACTACTATTAAAATACCTAGGCCTACATAACATCCACAGGATCACCTTGACATTTTGGCTGAAAACCAGAATTCTCCCACATGCTTAATCTTTACTGCTTCTCCCTGTCCTAAAACAAGCTCTTTAAGTGGGGTAAGATGTTGTTCACTTAATTTCAAGAAGCATTCAAGCATTTCCAAATTAACAAGTTAAAATGTTGATGAGTGACTTCAGGAGTTTCATGATTTAGAGTTGCGTGACTGATGGGTGGTAGGCTAGACTACCATGCCTGAGCATGCAAAAATTCAAACAAAAGACAAGTCATATAAGCAGCGTGTAAAGTTGTTAATCTATCCTGTAATGATAAAGTGTTAAAAGAAGATGCGACTTACATGCTCTCTTTTTTAATCCTTTAGACGATCTATGATTGTTGCTTGGAGATAATAAAACCAATAAAACGCCGATAATTGAGTCCAGAAAAGTGGAATGGCTTGAGTTTAGGCCTACGTCTCTTTGGCTTTTTGACAAAATTATAACATAATCCTTTCCATCGAAGCAGTCTTGTTGTGAGAAACGAGCAGAGAGTCTGAACGTTTCTTTGCCTGATGATGCAGCTGTGTGGACTGCACTGATGAGGACTGCCCTCCCTCCCTCGCTGAGGTCTGCTTTTAAAGGGACTGCTGCAGTTACGTAGCACACAGGACGAGGGTGATGAATGAAAAGGGAAGAGAGAGTTCTCCCGCCGTGCACACACAGGATCTATAGGCCTACTCCGTAAGCATAATACTCCATTATAGGTTATTAACAATAACCCCTAAGACAAGGTAAATATGGGATTTCTTTTGTTTCTTCTACGTCACTGAAGTCTGTGGGATGAAAAAACAAATAGGCCTACTTTTGTTTTAATGTAGGTCCTTACTGGTCATCATGTGGAAAACTGGCATTAATTATGCTATTGTGCTATTGTCTAACACTTTAACTCTGAGGTTAAGTTTTTCAACTTCCAAAAAGCTTTGAAGACATTAAGTAAGCCCCCAACCCAGGCCACACAGAATAGCACCGTGCTTAACTGCATTACTGGTAATCAATATTTTTAATATTCACAGACAATTACGTTAACACTCACTTCTGCTGCTCTATGTGCATTAGCTTTTTAGCCTGTTTTAGCTGTTTTTTTGGGCACATTTGCTGTGTGGTTAAGTCTGACATGCTCTCCAAACCCCTCACCCATTTCCAATAAAATAATCTCTGTACCCACTGCACTGTACACATCGGACAGACAGATGGTGGAGACCAAAACGGAGCAAAACGGAGAATAAATACTTGATGACTGACATTCATCACAAAGCCTAAAACATGAATCCAAATGAACGCTAATGTTGTTCTGTGTCTCTCGGATGTGTAAGTAGGCAATTGTTTGCTAACATGTTTGCCATAAAAACTTTGTAAGCAGGGATATGGTGATTGCTATGCATTTGTCAGCTCATTTTTTTGCCCTCTAATGGTCACAACTTGAAAAATAGAGCATTAAGTAAAGGAAGTGACCAAACCACCTCAAATCAAAAGGTTAAAAGTGTTTTACAAATTAAAGGGACACAACAGGAACACAACATTAAAACAGATAATAAAAGAGGAATTATAAAAAGGAAGAAGTGTGAGTGTCTAAATTTGAGTGTCTTCTTTATATTTTCACAATGGAAACTTGAGGAAGTGGAATAAAAAATGTCTTAGCTTAAACCTTTAGCTCACAATGCTGGTCTCCAGGAACAATAACTAACAGAGCCACAATGATTTACGAAACTATTAGCAATATTATTCAGTCCATACAGTGGACTTCCTGGCATGCTACTGACGTCAGCAAGAGGTCCTGGGGTTAATGAGCTGTCACAAAGCAAACTCCATGGTTTTTTTATCAGCTCCCTGGCCTTTCACAGCCATTGTGTGACTAAGGATTTCATATTTGACAGCCTATAAAAGTGACTTTGATATTACACTTTTATAGGTTAGCACTTTGATGAATGCATTCCTGCAACATGACTCACAAATCTTGCATACATTGGAAATCAAAAGAAAGTCAAAGTTTGGTTTTCTCTGAAGTAAAACCATCTGAGACATCACAAAGAAAGGTATCACAAAGAGATAAGTTATGGACATAAAACAAATGTTTTTGACAAGAAAACTTAATTCAATTTTCACTCTTAAGGTCTCGCAGACATGAAAACAAAATGAGGACTGGTGATAGCTGAAATGCTGATTGCACAGCTGTCACCACCACAACCGCACTTAACCCTTGCTGTGGCAAACTGTGCTCATCCGCCTCTTTATGGTCTGGGGAAAGAACAACAAAATGTCTCTCTGTGCTTTAAAACAGGGATTTTTCAATCCGAACACAGCTGTGATCCAAAATCTCTCCTTCCTCTCTTCTCTCTCCATTTCCTGGATCCAACCAGCCATCCTTATCAGGGCCATGTGCATCCTGTTGCCTGCTGGTGGTGTTTTTTCCCGTTTAGAATGTTTTTTTCCTCTCTGTGGATTCAGGCTCTGCAAGGGCTGCAGAGGAGTGAAGTGGTGATGGAGACCACAGTCCCTCATCTTTCCCTTGGCTGGAAAGACAGCCTTCATCACTGATGTCTAACAGAGGCATCTGCCAGTAAGGGAAACTGAGCCCTACGAGCACAGTGACTCATTGTATCATGTGGTTGGTGTCAGGATATGACCTTGTAACTACAATTTGGTAGATGTTCATGTTCATTTAAACAGCAACATTAAACCTGCACTAATCAATATTTCTGTAGTAACAATGGATCACTTGACTACTTGTATGTGAAAGGAGTCACTTGTAATGATGAACCCACAGGAAATTATCACCCAACTCTGCAGTTCCCCTCAGTTCTATGGAGTGTTTTAGCATCTTTCAGTTCATTGTTTTGGTTTTACGGCCCACAACTTCACTGTTTTGGTATTTTTGAACATAGTGGAGCATTTAGCAGCTAAAGCGCCAGATATTTCCCTCAGGAGTTGGTGGAACAGAGCTAAAAGAGAAAGAATATTGGACTTACCTTCATGAGGTAGCCAGAAACACACCTCCAAATGAATAAGTTCCGTAACAGCTAGATGTGTAAATAAGCAACTGTTTGCTAACAAGTTCGCCATATCAACTTTATGAGGTAATGTTATATCAATGTTGTGTTAGCCCCCAAGTGACCAAAAAAACAACACTGCTTTAACTTACTTGAAAGAAATATTGTGTAATCTATAGCCCTAGATGACTTCTGCTTACCAGTAGGCATTGGAAAATAATGAAAGTCCTTACCCCGACAGACACATGTAATGTAGGCATATCTAACATCCCTTGAATAGTGTCCACATATTTGATATCAACTTAAAATTACAATAAAGATCACTAAAGTACCTAAAACAGCCAAATCAAGAAAAGAGAAGAGGCAACATTATCAGGGGGTAAAATACAAGAGTAATAATAATAATGATAATGATAATAAACCATCATGCAGAAATGTCATTTTTCATCATTGAAGAAAAAAAGTATTGTTCTCAAAACAAAACAAAACAAGTCCAAAGGCCAAGATTAAAGGGTTAATTACTAGAAAACACAATTGTTTCCTTGTTTCCTTATTTGAGGAAACCTTTAAGTCTTGTGATAAATGAGCACCTGCATACTGGGAAATGGTAACAGAGTTGTGAAATAACACAATTTGACCCACCCTTGTTACACTTGACCCTCCCACCGTCACGTCATCTGTCATCCTTTTCAACTCAACAGATCCTTTTCACCTTTCGTTGTAGTTTATTCTGGAGGTTTGGAGTGGTAAGAAAAATGTACTGTTAATAAGAAATGGAAAACTTTTGCCTCACAGGAAGTCTGTGCTAATCCCTTGTTGGGTTTAACACACCTGAGGGACTTGGGAGAGGATTACCTTTGGTTTGTCCGACTCTTGTCAGCTGTCTGACTGGAATGAGCGAGCCACAGAAAATTCACGTGCCCCTCCTCCTTCGGATAAGTGAGAGGCCCTGGCTGCTAACTCCTCAGTCACCATGAAAGAATTTATTGCTGGGGAAGAAAAGGTGGCTTGAGGGGATCTTTTTCTCCCCCTCCCTCTTTTCCACTCAGCCGTCAACTGAGGATGTTTCTCTCTGAAAAGGCTATGTGATCAGCCCCTGTCAGCTGTGGCTATAGGTAAACACCTGCCCCCTCTCTAACCACCCAGAGGCCCCTATGGGTTTAGTAAACACTCTAATAAGGTCACCAGCACCCAGCTACAAAGGACAACCTGAAATACTCCTTACCACTCAAAAATCAGTTTTCTTTATGCTTTGCTGATTTTGCCAATTGAAGTTTCTGATAAAGCTTTGGTAGTGCTGACACACCTTCCTGTTTTGGTTCAAATACATCACTGATTTAGGCCTATTTAAGTGTACCATGGGCAAAGTCACAAGAATTATATTAATGATTTACATAATGCTATTTTGGAACACCTGGTGTGTTCATTGTATGATAAGCATATTGCAGTATCAAAACAATTTGAGAAATTGACAAAGCAATCTTAACTTAAGATCCACTTAATCACTTTTCCAGAGCTTTTGACCATATCTCCTGGTCTTCATCAGCAGAGCTTGCTTTGTTTCCAAGGTCAAGTATGAACTATTGAGCCTAGCCTTACCCCTAGTGTGGAGTTAAACTTAAACAAACTTAAACAAGCGACACAAAGGTGAGATTTATGCTTTATCAAAAGTGTTTTCGAGCAATATTTTTTTGTTTTACAAGAGAAAAGATGGATGAAACTGGGTGTTGTGTCAAATGTACGCAGCTTCCCTGAGCTTTTCTATGGGACCTGGGCTATGTCAAGCCCAACTTTTAAGCCAACATAGAAGCCATAAAAGTGCTCAGAGTTTGAACATCAACATGTTCATGACAACTGGGTAAACTCCATCTGCTGATGAAGACCATGTGCTATGGTCAAAAGAGCCCAGAACAAGATAATAAGTGGCCCTTGAGTTGAGATTATTAACTGTTGTTGTTAATAATGGTCTGTCAAGCTCAGTTACAGAAACGTTTGTTTTGTCCACAGATAAGTCACCTTCGGTGTGAGCAGAAAAGCCCAGAGGAAAGCAACTAGCGTGGCTTGCTGTTAAACTGATGCAGCTGTGATTAATCTTTTTTCCCCTTCCTGTTCAAGAATCAACAGCCTTAAACCAGCATTTACTGTGTCCAACAAAACATGCTAACCCACAGTTTGGATTTGCTCTAGTGTACACACAGCAGAAGTGTAGGTGAATTCATGCTAAAGGTTAATGGATAGTTTGTGAGGACATTCCTGAGAAGGTCAAAAATGTAAAAAGTGAATTCCAAATAAGCTTTAGTCTTTAGTCTGTTTGATCAGTGGCCTCTTTAACCCTTAACAATACCATACTTCTGAAAATATCCAACGCTTTGACAACAGTGCCTTCTGTTAAAATGTAAATTTTTTTGAGTGACTTTTTGGTGCACTTACCAAAACTACCAAACATGGCCTGAAAGGAAAGACACACAGCTTCAAGTGTTTACGACAAAAGGGCATTTGTGGGGGTCACTTCTATCTATCCGTTCAAAAGGAACAGTCAGGAGGAAACAGGAGGTTCAGGAGACAGAGACAATGACACGCTGTCTCTTCGTAGGTGGCGTCACCTTTTATCAGTAGAGCACATGGCTGCCTACTGATAAACGCATCTGAAATGGGTGCCAGCGATCCTGACGACAGTTAGGGCTCTTCAGTAGAGGATGCTCCTGTTATTTGAGTGTCTTCAAGAAAAAAATGGGTCTTGTTTGTTATGATAACATTTTCTCACCAGCTTAATTGTAGAGATGCAAGGATGCAATGAATCTACTCAACATAGCTTTTAAGAAAATCCAGAGCAAGGTCATAAACTTGTCTGCAAGTTAACTAAACCCTTTATTTGTACAAGTAAAATCAAAGGTAAATGTTGAATTATTACATGAACTTGCTGTTGCAAATGTCAAAAGCTGTTTCCTGGTTCAACTTTGTCCCATTTTGTGCTTGCTGATAATGCAAATCCACTTTTATTTACACTTTCAAATGTAACATGGTTGATCATGTTTAAAACCAATCTGATAAGGCGTGACAATCATTCTGATGAACTCCATTGTAAGGAATGAAATGAAATTGTGTTCTTGGATAATCACAGCCGGATTAACCTGCAAGAGGGCCCCTAATAAACCCCCGTTCCTCCCACTTATTTCTTACTCTTCTCCACGTTCTTCCAAGCTAGAATAGATTTGTTGCGTATTCATTTGATTGAAGACATTCGTTTAGGAATATGCAACATATGAGCACAAAACTGAAATAACTTAGATTTTAAAAATAGATTTAAAGTTGACTTAAAGTCAGGGCCTCAAGATGAGATAATAAGGCAGGACTCACCTAAAGGCCCTTATCAACCTTCAATTAAATCAGCAAAAAAACTAAATTTTACTGATAATCCAGCATTGTTGTCATGATAGTCTTTTTGGTGCTGTAAAGGCCCAGAGAGTCATGAAACTGAATCCCTTCAGTGTGATAAAAGCCACAGTAACTGTTTGATATTTTTCCATATCTGTAAGGCCCATCCCCTAGTTTTTATCCACACTTTTGTTTTGATAGAAAGCAGCAGCTTCCTCTCTGTCGCCGTTACAGCTGGACGGTACCAGCATGGCTCGAGCTCAGGGTTACACGGCCATCTGGCTGCAAGTGCGTCAGTCTGTCATGTGTGGCCTGTTTCCTCGCATTGTGCTGCTGCTCACTGGCTACGATGTTAATTGCTGAATATGTTATCCCTTGGGGTCCACCTGTGAGAGTTAGTAAGACTTGGTCAGCTAAAACTAGCTGTATTGTTCCTGTAGCCTTTATCAGAGGGAAGTTGACTGGCCAAGTGTATTTTTACTTTACATAGCTCTATAGTGAGTTTCAGTTTCTTGTTTAGCTGTCCGGCCTGTGAGCTCATCTTTGTCTTTGCACACTGCAGCACAAAGGCGAGCAACATTGTGTGGGCACAATATGCAAACTGCTCGTTGGCAGTAATTATGTAAGGGGAGGTGACTTATGATTCAAGCCAGCAACCAGTTGGGATGTGGCTTGGAGCTGAGAATGCTTCAACAAGAGTCGTCAAATTGAGAAATTCTATAACTGTATAACAATTAATGGGGCGAAAAATATAGATTTTAAAGACCAGAAAACAGGTGACAAAATTCATGTCACACATTTATTTAAAACCACTTTAAATGTATCAAAATCAATTACAATCAAAATGCATTACAACATAAATGCAGTAACATAAATATACTGTACATCACTACACCTCGAAAAACAGTGCAAATGTACAATGCAACCAATGCTGGATTTAAGACGTTCACACAAATTCAAGTTGTACAGACGGAAGTGTATATTAATAGGATTAAGCGGTTCTTAATATTTTTGAAAAACATCTACCAACCTGACAACTCATGTATTTCTTGTAAACATTTCCTGGAGCATAAATTAAACAAGAGCAGCTACTCTGATATGAGATCATGTTTTATATTTGAAGTAAAGCAAATGATTTATTCATGTGGATGGATATTTTCCACCACAGTCAAAAGTCAATATATACAGTACATAGTGAAATTCAGAAGATTATTGATTTGTAGAATCAAGATGAGAACTTTGCAAATGAGCTTTTGTATTACTTTTTAAATATCTGTACAATCAATTAAAAGACAAAAAAAAACGTCCTTGCCATGCCTAATATTAAATGAATTAAACTTTGTGATAAAATGATCAAACATTTTATCTCTATGCCTAGTCGTATCCTGTTTCCTGAACCATAAATCCTGTTTACATGTAGTTAAAACCAGGTGAAACCATAGTGTGCTTAAGTCTGAACACCTCAGCTCATATTCAGAGTTAAGCGCAGATAATGAGGATTTATCAATAAAAAGAGGCACTTCTGGGACTGCAATGTGCTTATGTTAGAAAACCAGTAAGCCAGTAGGCAGAAAGGTGATCAAATATTTTTTCTCGTACTGCCCTAACTCAGAGCTATACTTCCGAATTAGAATACTTGCATCTTGTTATGCATGAATTTTGTCATGACTAGAAGATGTTGCATATTCAGGTGTGCCAATTATCACCTGGGGGTTGTGAGTATTGTCTGGCCTCATATCATATTACAGAAGAAGTCTGTGCTGAAGCAGGAGGAGGGAGGGGGATGCAGAGCCACAATCCATCACATTGTTCAAGCCCCTCCTCCTCCGGCTGCTGATCTTCGACCATCTCTGTTGCCCTGACCCGGATCACAACCTGCAGGGATGATGTTACAGGAAGCCTGATGCTCCCGGGGAGATAGTGCTACTCCCATGGTGACAGCTCCTTCTTCACCTCCTCTTTGACTGGCTGCCTGAAGAAGGAGAGAGAAGAGGGAGGGATGTGGGGTCGGTGGGGGGGATAAAGAGGGTTTGAGAAGAAGAGAAGGTAGAAGAAAATAAATAAAGATCCTCTCTTGACATGTCTTAAAATGTATAAAAAAGAATCTGCTTGGAATAAAAAAAGTTCAATTACCTAAGTAAAAATTACATCTATTCCTTTTCCTTCATTAAAAACCCTGAATCTATGAATACTCAAACAATGCTGACTTCAAAAGTTTAACTGCTGGACACAAGATGTCTCCTACTTCACTGAAAAATCTATTCTCACTGTGTATGTGCTGGAGGCTTTGAGTTTCCACGTCACACTTGTGTAAGTTGCATATTGGACCTGGATAGGCCTCCAAACTAGTTGTGATGTCACAAAATCATGCTCGTGCATACACGAGTGTCAAACTGAGATTTGAGGTGAGCACAGAGAAACTTTCCCCCTTCAGCAGATGAATGTTAAAACAGCCTTCTAGTGTCAAACTCTGCACACATCACTCTGCACACCGAAGTGAAGTAACAATAAGTTACTTACATTTTTAAGTGGAGGGGGACTTTAAATATAGCAGCCACCATTACATGCAACATTTTCAGTTGCTTTCAGTAGTTTCATTGTGGCAGGAAGGTTTCCCCCAAAATCCTGTATGTTCCCCACATTTTGGATGTTAGGACATCTGAACATTAGCGGAAACATGCTGGTAAAGTGTGCTCGTTCTTCACCCAAGAAGAATAAAGGTTCAAATTTGTTATCATCTTGATATAACTTAGGTTTTTGGTTCTGTTATATTCTTTCCACATGACATTTATCATTCAGGACCAGAGTGACAGTCCTCGTCTTTCTCTAGCTGCATGGCAACATAACAGGGATCTCTCATCACGTGAAGTCAACATTGTCAACATGACTTGGGTAGGATAATGCATTTTTTTCCCCATCCTCTCAACATGGTGAGGCAGCAGCAGTTCCCCTCCTTGTTTGCGCTGGTTGAGTGGGTGGCCAAAGGAGCGCCTCTGTCAGTCACAACGGATGTGTTGACCAAAACTGGGCCTAAAGGGGATCCTGTCTGAGCGTGTGTCTGGTGTTCCCTTCCTGAACCCAGACTCCAGCAGCAAATATTAGGCATAGTAACGCTTGACAGTCAGCAGAAGCTGCAGTCAAGTGAAAATAAATTAAAAAGATAGTGGCTCAAGAAAAAAACCCTACAAGCTAGCAGGGAACAGACTAATAACAGCTAAAGCTAACAGCTACTTATTTGTTTGCCATGCCATGTGCGCCAGTTCATTGCCTTTTAAGCCGAGCTACTATTAAGTGACTTCCTTATGAGTCGATAGATGTCTGACACTTGCCAGACCTCAAAAGTACAACATACACACACAGGAGGATGTGGTGGCTTGGACTAACCATTAGGCCCTATTACAGACTTTATGGTAAGGGCACCCGGCGTAAGAGCCGGACGTAATCGCTCATCAAATGCAATTAAGATGCATGAGAGCATGGAGAGATGTTATCATCTAAGAGCACCAGAGCAACTGATCGGGCCATCTTTCCTGCAGTGACTCAAGTTCTATGTTTAAGATGTGAAGTTGACAGCAAATAAATATGCGGCTGTGGTAGGGAAGGGCTGAAGACTATGTCGCTGTTGGTCAACAATAAGTAACTATTTATTTTTTACATTTTTTGTGAAAGATTATTATTTTAATTTTTTAAGGCCATGATCTGTTATCAGAAATTGCCATGTGTCTTGACCTAATTTTAGTAGACTTAATAAAATTAGGACATTATTTTTTTTTAAACAGCTATATAAATCCATCTAATCTTTTTTGGTTTCCTGAGGTTAAACATAGTTCATAAGACATCTGACACAGTCTGGTGACCTAAATATTCATATCAGACACCTGCTTGCCCAACACAAACTGCATAAACACAGTTAAAAGCTTTGAGATTTAGTTACAGAATTCCAGTTATAACTGCTGAAATTCCCACGTGTAACTCAAGATGTGAACTCAAGGGAAACTGGAGCATGATTTGTCACCACGCAGTAAATTCTACTTTTGTGTTGTCGCATATTAAGTAAGTCTGCTTTAGTTTTCACAACAACTAGAGTGGACTGTTTCTGGTAAAACCTGTTTGTAAGAAGCAGGGAAATTATGGTATTTGTCAGATGTAAAATAGGTGAGAGACAGAGAGGCAAATAACATGGTCAGAGCGGGATATTTGAGTGTCAATGCAAAAATGCCCACACAAAGAGATTTATGATGCAGTACCAGCTATATACTCTTCAATTCTGAAGAGTTCTACAGGCAGATAATATTCAACCGTAGTCCTGTATTTACATGTACCCAAGGACATCTGCTATTGTTCCATGTCTACATTTTGATTTATTACATCCAGGGTTTGTAAAATTCAAGCACTTTTCAAGCACTTTCAAGGTACCTAAACCAAAAATTTCAAGACTCTCAAAGCTTTAATAATCACATCTAACATGTTACTATACTGTATATGCAATTGTGAAAAATAAAGTTTACAGAATTACTTTATACCAAGAACAATCATCTGGGAGCAGATGGTCGCCCTCATGATGCGGAGCGGAACAGAAAAACACCCCCTTTTCATTTCAGAGCCTATCTAGTATCGCTCCACGTTTGGTGTGAGACGCCAGGAGACATCAAACAAATATGACGGTGGGATCGTTTCATTTGAAATATTAAAAGATTTTTGGTTTACATGAGTGATTGTGTAGAGGAAACACCAGATTATGTTGAAAATCAAGCATTTTTCAAGGAGCATATTCGAATTCAAGCATATTCCTAACTTTGAAAACATAATGGTTAAAATTAAGCATTTTCCAAATTTTCAAGACTTTGTACGAATCCTGTATGTGACAATATTAGCATAGAAATATCAAATTTCATGTTTATTTATGCAAGAGTTTATCCATATTGTCCACACCTACTGATGGTGGACAAAATGCATGCTGGAAAATGAAACAAAGATGGACATAAACTGAAAAGTTCATCTTGAAGTACGATTGAGTGTTTCTAACCGAACTTGATTTTCTGAAAAGCACTGGACCTCCAAATCATAGCTGGTTATCTTCCAAAGTGGCTGGTAGACAACATTACCAGCTGGAGCTAAAATTTGCCAACACTGGCTGGTGGCCATGTGCTTACTTCCACTTTGTCGCCCCCCTCCTCCTGTGGAGCTGGCAGAACCTGGCCGGCTGCTCTGCTGTGGCTCCGACTGGGAAAACTGGGGTGCCAGAGTCAGGCCTCTACCCCGGTGTGCACTGTTCTGGCTGGCTGCTGTGTCAGGTGTACGGGGAATCTTGGGCTGGCTTGTAAAGGCAGGGATATAATCACCACTGATGACAAGGAAAAGAAGAAGAAGGAAGACAGATCTCATTTCACAGAAGGTTTCATAGCACAGAAATCAAGGCTGTCCTGGGTATAACATCAACCTTGCACAAGCCTCTTGCCCTTGACACTTGATAGCATCCATTTCACTTGTTTCAGTCGATAGCCTCTTCTCATCTAGCCATTTCTGGTGACAGCGTGCCAGACTATTTTATCGATACTTCCAAGATACCCAGTAGGGACAGCTATCAGTAGGTTAACCCATACCATACAGACTCTTAAGGTGCCAACTTCATATGTATTGCAACTCTATATTGCGTTTTATGTATGATTTCTAGTTATTTTTTAGTCTTAAAACACATTTAATATATAGGCAAGATGTTTAAAATGAGAGGCAGCGTGTTTTAAGGATCAGGCTACATACTTCTGAACGATCAAAACAGATCTTATAAGTTTTAGTCTAGTGTTTCTTCCTCAGCAATTCCCTTTGTATGGTATTGAGTAAGATGCACCTGAATGTTGTTTGTACTTGACTTTGCCATATCATTATTTAAACTTAGCTTTTGTCACCAAGCCTCAGTTTCTTTCTTTCATACTTTGGAATTGAGACCAGGGCTTAGATTTTACCTGGGTGGGTGCTGGTTGAATTAGTTTATATATTATCTTCCCTACATGTTTGTTACTTTCTGTTCGTCCTACACATGCTCAGCACCATTGCACCTGCTTTGAAAGCAGTAAAAGAGTAACAATTGTTATTTTCTTAGGACTGTATCCAGCCTATCTAGGGATGAGTAAATAGAGGACTTATACTCTTGTACTAGTACTCTATTTACACTTCATAGTTGCATCCTTTTATGCACATTACACAATATTTTGCAGCTAGTTTACATCTGATTTTACAGAAGCATTGGAAAAAGGCCCTATTGTGTTACTGAAACCACAAACAGGGCAATTTGCGGTCACACCGAGGATCACATGGCCTCCAGTCACACAGTGAAGGCCCAAACTCTTCTAATGTCCTTATCAGGCCGTAGCCAAATGACCTTCATCCTGTGGAGCAATCCTATACCATAATAGATGGATGGATTTCAGTCAGCTCATTCTTGTTTCTACTCACAGTAGTCACATTGGCTCCAACATCGCAGATATCATCTGGTATAACTGAATGTTACAAACCGTAGCTGTTGTTCTATGGACACAAGTGGAGGCCTCTAACAGGTTCTATAAACTTGCATGCTCAGCCCTGTGGAGCAGCGGACTGCAATGTGCATAGATGCTGCATAAATGGCCCCTAAAATATTGCCCACAAAGTCAGCAACGCGAGGAGCAACAGGATGTCAAGACTTCGCTTTAACTTTGAAGTTTGAATGGAAAACAGTCTGGCTGGACCCTCAGGTGTTACCTTGCGTAACTGAATGAGTTTGAATCAGAGTTTTGCAAAAAAAACAACAAAAAACCCCAACATGTGTTCATTAACAAAGGCAAAAATATAAATCTTCTCATCTGATATTTGCCAAATTGCTTTGTTGCTAAGATTCTATTCCCCTAAATATCAATGACTGTGTCCTGAAATCCCCTCTCAATATAAAAGTCTCGTCTCCAAAATGGCACGAAATGAGGCCACTGATGTCTGTATTGTAGAGGTGTTTTACGTTCCTGGGGAAGGGTTGAGGGATAACCGAAGCGGTTTCCTGGGACTCATTACTCTTGGCGGGACTCAGGAGTCAAGTTCCTCTGGGATTTAAAGGAGAGGAGAAGCGGGGGAGGTTTGATTGAATGGGCCTCTTTGTGGGCACTGCTCATTTAAACGCATGTCACAGTCTCCCAGACCAGCTTGGCAGTGCTGAGTCACCAATCGGTGTAGGACAACACTCTTGCCAACTCTCTCCACAGACACACAAATACACACATCTCAGAGTTTTACCTCAGCTCACTTGCACTCTTTTTAAAACATTTTATTTACACCATTCCCTAACAGCCTTACTCCGGTTTGGCCTCTTTTATGAGAGGTAGTTGCTACCAAACTGACTAAATGCACCTACAAGCTGAAGACTTGTGATTGAAATACTGCAGTTTTATTGTGTTATTGTTGTGTTCAAACACTTGTGCTCCTTTTGAAGTCAAACATCAGAAAGTTTCTCTCCAGAGAACTCGCCAGACAGAGAGGAAAAATATGGCACTGCATACAGTAGGAATGGCTCGGATTGATTTCACACAGGCCTCACCCTCTAACCATTTATAGGCTTGCCCACTCACTTCTGTTGAGCAGTAAACTGAAAATTTGCAATTACAACAGGCCCCTTTCAGAAGGGGCTGCATATATGGCCATTGTACCGTAATTTATCATCCACCTTCTTTCAGCAACTGAACCAATCTGCGGTCAAGGTAGGCCATGTCTCCTCCTCGATGCCGCTTTTGCCACGGTGTTACTGCGGCAGCAGATCCTCATTCCATTTGTTATGCCTGTTGAAGCATGCTGCTGCTGGAGTACTTCCATAAATGTATTTTATATTTCATGTCACGTGTCATCAGGAAGTAGCCAGAGCACAAACGAAGATAAACTTGGAATGATTTTCAAGTTGAAAAACATGTTGGCAATCACAGCAAAGACAGAGTACACAGTTCTCTCAAGCAAGCCACTCTCACCAACAGCATCCAGTTCTCCCTCCAGATGTCACCGTGCATGCCGTTATTTCTATGGAAAGACTTCCCAATAGTCATTGCAGTGGTGGCAGATATCTTCACCCTTCCCATGCCACCGCCTGGGCCTTCATCCAAGCCTGAAGCAATTTTTGTGGGAGCTCACACGCTCATGATGGTAGCTAAGACAGTATTTGTTCCCTTCATGTTCAAGTTTTGAATGTTGATTGAACAGCGCGCCAGGAGCCCTCACAGGTTTGTAGGTTCTAACTTCTATCTTTTCACCAGATTGGTGGGAAACCATTGGGTGATGGCAGAATCTCTAGCTCCAAGAGGATTTCTCCAGTTGGCTGATTGCTGGAGGGACAGTCTAGTGGTGGTGAGCTGCTCTGGAGGACAATCCACTGTGATGCAGGCATCTAGGTTCTGTGTATAATAAGGGCTATTGTACGACATGGGAATATACATTTTCGTATTCATGCCCATTTTAATTGTCTTTAGTCGTTTTAGCGATGCCTCTCTGTGTTTGTGTGTGGGGTCTCAAACTAATCTAAATCAATATAATCAAATATAGCAACTTGCTGAGCTCATGAAGAAATTCTTGCTGTTTCAGCTATTAAATTGCAGCAACATAAAAAAAACACACAGAACCTCATTTTATGTGTGTGTGTGTGTGTATGTGTGTGCGGTTAACATTTGTGTGTCAGTTTACCTGGCAGAGTGTCCATTGTGTTCCTCCTGGGAACGTCCTTTTCTGGCTCGCCCTTCATATGGCCCGTCTAACTCTGACTCCTGGGACAACTGGCCACACTCTGAGTCTGAGTGTGCGTGTGTTTATGTGTGATAGAGAGGAAGGAAATATTAGAGCTTCATCACTCTACTTTTGGAATGGTACTAAACTATCTGGCTTTCAAATTTAAACTAAACTCAAAACTAAAATAAAACAGTACTGTTTAATGAGCACTATTGCACACATGAGCCCAACGTGATGCCACGTTGACATTAGTTTTATGGAAAGCCAAAATAGGTAATTAGGGCCCATTTTGCTGAGTCTTCATCTCTTTATACTTTCTGAGGAAGTTGCATGAGCTTCCTTGCCTAGGGAACAATGGGCATCACATCAAATGAATCTAATATAAAACCAAATAAAGAGCAGCAGGTGGAAGGGAAATGAAATTGTCCCACAAATATGCAACTGATTTTCAGCATGCACAAAGAGCATTAAGTATGCGTAATCTGACTGCCACAGCCACAGCATTTTGACATGGAATTATTTGACTTTTTGAAGTTCTATTGCTATCAAATGTATTTATGTATTGGTAAATGACATTTGAAAAACGTTTGCAAGCTCAATGGCATCCACTCACCGATGCTGTGACGTAGGGAGTCAGCAGTGCTGGGGCGACTGCCGGAGCGTGTAGGAGGTCGGGAATTGTGTCGGGAAGGAGGCAGGCTTCCTTCGTCGCTCTTCTGTCTGAGCAGAGGGTATTCCCTGTCCCTGCTACCCTCACCCCCCTGACTGCCGGATCGATAATCCCTACACATGACACAAACACAAACAATACAGCTCAAGATGTTCATATTGGTAGATAAGAAAATTTTTTACATCACGTCTTAAAACCTTTATCTTGAACTGACCTTTATCGGTGCTACTTTTTAATGGTTGCACAGCACTAAATATCCAAACATGCTATATAAATAAAGATTAGCATTACCATTGGTTGTAGTTACTAAGTTATAAAACCTGTGTATCAATTACGTGCTTTCTGGGGCCAGGACATGGGTAGGACACCAATCCCTCACAGCTGTCATAACCATTAGTCTAAAATAACACTTTCTTTTATCCCTGCAGGCCAGCTTACAGTTGGTACTGACAATAACCTGCCTTTCAGTACTAAGGTTCCAGTTCCAGCTTCCTCCTGCTGACTCATTCATTTACATGAACAATTCAGTCTACGATGATCAAGTGCAAAATGTATTTGAACCCTTTCTTTCACCTACTGCACTAATTTCATTGCTGTAAGGACTTGGGGCAGAACAATCATTGTCAAAATGACCTATAGGTCAGACTAGGAGCTATCTGTGCTTTTGTAAACTGATCCGCCTTTAGAGAAAAGAGGGCAGGCGTCAGATGTCTGTATCTAAATGTAGTTTTCACTGGTACTTTACACATCATTTGAAAATGACTGCCTACTGTACAATGCACAACTAAAGAACCCTTGAGCAAGAAACTAAACCTCATCCTGCACACTTCCTGTCACTGACACCCACAGAAACCATGAATTAGTGTCAGCTTAAGAATGAACTCCAATTTGGACTGTCTGACATTGTCTGCGTGTGTATTTAACTTACATCGCGTTGACATTACGATGAGAACTTGGGGTGACTGGCCGTTGTAGGGGTTCATCAACACTTGGTTGCGGCAGAGGGGTTGACTTCCTCTTCACTTTTGTCATGTTGGTCATAATCTACACAACCACACACACGATAATTTATATGCATTATTTATATATATATATGTATATATACACACACACACACATATATGTATATATATATATAT
>LKNJ01000048.1:376326-389997 GCA_002120245.1 Maccullochella peelii | reverse complement strand
ATATATATATATATATATATATATACACACACACATATATATATATATATATGCCCCACGTACAACGACCAATCTCGAGATCATTGTCAGTCTTGTGAAATGGAGTTGGCATGTGATGAGTAATTACAGTAACTAGCCAGCACAAAGTGACCCATTGGGTTTGGTGTATAACAAGCCCGGTTTACTCTCTGATTCACATCTGGAGGCCTTAAATTAAAATCAAAGTGAAACAGAAGTTCTTTGTGGCCATTGGATCAGTCACCAGTCACTAATTCAGAGTAAATGCAGCATGACGCGGTCATCAATCTTAAAGGTCTTCCAGATCAGAGGAGTTGCCATCTGTGTTCGTAGATATTAACTTTTTAGACACTAATAATTGGAACAAAACATAAAACAGCTTCCTTTAATGTGAGGACCTGCTTGTGTCCTACTTTAACATGACAACGTGAAATCTTGCAATTCGTAAGGGGTTAGAGTCTAATGTCTCTTTCACGTGCACACAGCAGTACAACAGTTATAAGTTCCCCTTGTTGCAAGTATCGTTTGCTTTAGATACTGCATTTTGAGCTAGCTGGAACTGTGTAGCACACACAAGCACCAAACCTCAACAATTGCTTGTGTGCATCTGGCTCGTCTGGCACAGTGCAAGAACTTATTAAATGAATTATTAAAAAAAGAGCAGCCTTATTGTGAGCGCTTTGTGTATCTGCTGAGCAAACTGCAACCTATTTATTCAGCTTGTGTGCATAGTGAGTAGAGTAGTGAGTGTATGTGTTTTGCTCTTACTCCCAGGTACTCAGTGGTGAGCAGACTCTCCCCAGACAGTTCCCTCGGCTGTGGTTGGAGAACTTCCTCTGTATCAAGGTCTGTCTCCATTAAATCTTCCTGTCACAAGGCAATGATAGTAAATCAGATACAAATTACACAATTTGTGGTGGTATGTTTAAGACAAATCTGAAAACACGGTCACAAAAGACTACCATGAGAAGTCTCCCACCATTAAATAGCATTATATAAAAGCCTCTGAGGTGTGTTGATTTCTGTGACTGTGGTTACTTTGATGGTGCTTAATTTACTCTGCTATATTTTAAATTAACTTTAATTTAGACATTGATGTGAGTCTCCAGACTAGGTTAAACACTAAAACAATGCTTGGCACCAAGTCACATGGTACCAACAAGAGACCAGTATGTAGTCTACACTACATATATCAGTTCACCCATATAGCCATAATAAATGGATAGCAGCTACAAAAACACACCATATCTGAGATCAGAGGCAATAGAATAAGGGCGCTCACACTCAGGGAATTCTTATGCGACCTCGAGGGGACTTGGAGACTCCAGCAATTCCCACTTCAACTTACTACCAAATACCTTATCTTGATAACCTACTTTCCCACTGAATCCAATCTGCCAGGTCCCCATACACACAAATGCATGCACAGACGTACAGGTGGGAGACACCCAATATCTCTCTCATGCTGAGATTGCCAACTACAGATTTGGGAAAGCTGTCAAATATGAGGTGTTATTTTCTGGTCCTGCTTCCTCTCACCCTTTTTTCATCCATCCCTCATTTTGGTTCTTCTTTTGATCTGTTTTTGTTGATACATCCCTATAGTTGTGTTGAATTAATGTGTAGATACATGGGTATATAATTTGATGGAGAAAAGCATTAACTTATCAATTTCTAACCGGTTGAGGGGAAGACTTACATCATTGTCGTCCTCTTCTTCTTCATCGTCTGACTCTGGCCCCTCTTCATCAGCTGGGTCGAACGCAGACACAGCACACGGATTAAGCAAGTCAGTACATTTTTCCAAAAAAGAAAAAAAACAAAAAAAACAAAACAGCAGCAGTAGGGGTCACTTACTACTTCACATGGGAATATAATTCCGAAGGCACATTATAAGAAATAAATACAAGGGATTTTTATTTTTATTAAGAAATTCATCAATCATCTCAAAAAACAGAGAATTGCTCTTATTTAACACATGAGAAAACCACTTACAAAAGCCACCAAGCTTCACATTTACATGTAGCTATTCAATTCCCTGCTATGTCAATCACTTCTAACATTAGGTTTTGACTACCAGTGCATCACTACTGTCAGTAACACAACCTGTCCAGAAAGTTGTTAGACAAGACAGTATTTTTATTCTTTGCATACACATTCATATAGTTGAATGCATCTATTGTAACAGTAAATTTGACTTCACTAACCTGAGTTCAGCTGTTTAATGATGAACTCAATCTGTCTGTTGAGGTCTGGGTTCTCTTCCTTGCTGTAGCAGCGGAGAATCTCCTCTACACTCTGCACACAGGGGAGGGAAACAAATGCCACACCAGTGTATGCACAGAAAGACAAATGCAAGGTCTATTTCTCTAGTTAGCTTCAGAATCTAAATCGGTGACTCAATGTTGAAAGGCAGTATACACTGTAATAACAATGCTCATTTTAAGCCATGCAAGTGAGTTGATTGAAAGTATTGTAATTGTGTTAATAATGATCACTGATGTCTGAGGCATCTGCTTAAGTATGATATTTGTTGGACCCGGCCCCATCCATGGTGTCCTGCAGCTCCAAATTTCATAGCATGAAGAATAATTACATTTTCAAGCCAGGTTTGCGTCAGTATGAAGCACTGACACAACTACAGCCTGCCAGCTCTGGGTACAGTGACAGTGTGTCATATGACTGTGAACACCTGTTGTTCCCCCTCCAAACTCCGGCTGTGTGTTGACATAAAGAGACGAATGCAGAGCAAAAAACACAAACTGCGTCTGTTTCCTCCAAGCAGGTGAAGACATTTCTGCTATCTCACCATCTCTCTGGCTTCCTGTCTCACAGAGGGAATACACAGGATACTGTACAGGGCTCCATTCACATATGGTCGAATCTGAGGAAAGCAAAGTGACACAGGTACACACACTCAGCCACTATCTTTATTATCTCAGGCCAGATGGTAACAGAATGTGTAGCAGCAAAGAAAAATTGATACAAAGAGGAAATAATTCTTATGCAGTGGATCCAAATACCAAAATATTTTTTATAGACGTGCAATATGTCATTGGGTAATAAGATGATAATCCTAGCAGTGGTGAGATTACAACAGCTTGAGTTAATGGTCCTCCAAAGTTGCTGACAATCTTTCATAAAACTGAATGAAGCTAGTGTTGTTTATGTTTTATAGACTTTTCTAAAGTCATAGCTCATTTCTCTCAAGACTTCTAAACATTCTGGAAGGCATCATGAACTTAACTTTATGGCAAGGCTGGATGCGTCTGCTTGAGTTACAGTGGCATTGACATTTGCGTTCAGAAGATTGGCAGGTACTTTTAGTTTAGCGCTGCCAAATGTTGCCAACTCTCTTTTGCGGTGCAACTTTTCTCCTTTAAGACAATACTGTAGATGGTTTTGTAATCTGAATCCTGTGTTAACATGAATTCTGCAAATTTGTTGTTTTCTGAATGTGTGAGACTCTATACTGCATGTGTTGATATGTTATGTATGCTGCATCCATGTTTTCCAACCTCTGTGAAAGTCTTCTGTGTGGGCATTACATGCATATACATGTAACATCTGTGTGCAAGTGCTGACGGATAAGTGTATCACCTCATGGTTCTCATGTCCAAGGAGGTCAGTCAGAACCTTTAGCACATGCTTGGCATTCTCTGCACACTTCCTTTTTCCTGTGCGAACACACAGACACAGACACACATGGTTAAATTTAACAACCTTCAGGGTGACTTTTTTTTGTTTGTTTATTATTATTATTATTATTATTATTATTATTCCCTCCAGCCCAATAATTATTTTCTTTTCTTTGCCTTTTATCTTTTTCTGTGTAAGACAATAAAACACCAAACCACTGAAAACCAAATCAACTGTAGTGCAGTATTTTACTGTGACACTCTATTAAACCAGGCCCCGGGCAAATCAGATAAAAATGAAGGAAGTATTGAGAAAGAGGGAGTATCGTTGTTTGTGGTTTATGTGCGATAAAGGGGACGTGACGTGAACAAAGATACACTCTAGATATGACGTAAGAGAGAATAAGTAAAAAAGGAGTGTGCACCATTAAGCATTGTGTTCAGAGCAAGCTGTAAAAGCTACAGATATGTATTAAATGCAAACCAAAGCAATAATGGCTTTACTCTGCCCATAATAAAATCATCCAAAAGGAACAGAGTTGGACAGAGAGTCTATGTGGCTTTCAAAAAGCCACAAAACCACAGAATATTAATATATAATAATAAGTTTTTCTTGGAACCCCTTGATATTGTATCACAGGGCCAGCTAGATATACAGAGTGGTATACTGTATACAGGGTCCGTACAGATTTTTAAAATTAAAATTCAAGCACTTTCCATGTACCTAAACGAACATTTTCCAGACTCTCGAAGCCCTTATCATCACATCTACGGGACGGGATCGTTTCATTTCAAGTATAAAAAGATTTTTGGTTTACATGAGTGATTGTGTAGATGAAACACCAGAATATGATGAAAATCAAGCATTTTTCAAGGAGTACAATCAAATTCAAGCAAATTCCTAATCTTGAAAACATAATGGTTAAAATTAAGCATTTTCCAAACTTTCAAGACTTTGAACGAACCCAGTGTATATCTGGGGACTACCATTGTTTTTGGCTTAAATGTGGGTGCGTTAATATTGAAGTTGCACAACTCCCCTTCAATACACTAGGCTTCGTTCCCAAATGTGTTCAGGTTATTTTCAAAATCTTTATAGACTTTTATTAAAACACCCTAATCTGCAGCTTGCTGTGTGCCTTCCCAAAATCAGAAATTGTTAAATATGAGTGGGAAGGGGAATGGTAAAACAAGTTTCAAATTTCTACAGTAACCCAACAGGAAGTTCCAACGTGCTTCTCAAAGTAGGAGCATTGATTTAAACGATACATTACAATGAAATTGAAACAAAAGCATGGGAGAGTGGCATTATCAGCGGTGCATCTCATTGTCATCCACAATTTCAGCTGAATGTCTCCAGAAGTCTATTTATATCACAAAGGCAGAGAAGCATGCCTGGCTCTGCAAAACTATCCTAGATAAGAATGCTTTATTCCTGAGCTTTACATTTTAGATTCAAACAAAGTATGGGTCCTTTGTAAAGCACAATACCTCACTCAGTACTGTGGAGTAAGTACTGTAAGTCTGTGTTCTCTAAATTAGATTTTTTTTTTGAAAAATATGGTCATAAATTGTTCTGTCTAAAACTGATATACTGTATAGTATTTTGAACATGATTTATTCAAACATATAAGCTAAGTGTGTTGTGAGGAAAATGTCCAGCCAAAATCTCAAAAGGGGTTGGGGTATTCTACAATTATTCAACTGTGTCTCTGTTCTGTATCTGCCTGTGCCTCGTCTTTACCTTTTGTTCGCAGACACAGGTTCATAAGCAGAGCTGCAGAGTACTCCAGGGTGTAGTCACTCAGGCAGTCTGAATCCTGCAGCTCATCCACCAGCCAGCCAATCAGATCATCTGCTATCATGGCGGTCTGCTGGCTCCTCCTACCCAAGACATGATAAATGATGGATTAAAAGCAACTTGAACATAAATATTTGGGATCCCTCAACAGGACGGGACTTCTGGTTGATGTCCAAGAAAGAAAAAAAAAACTTTCAAAAGAACATATAGATTTTAAAGATAAACTGTGAGCATGAATTTAGCTTCTTGAATGAAAATCAAAGAGATTATTAGAGATACACAAATACAAATATTCATTTGATTTCAATAATCTGTTTTTCTAAGTAACACTGTTAGGTTCCTTGTCCATGTTAATGCAGGTTTATTTTGATTCTAGACCATCTATAAGTCGAAATAACAAGAAATCCCCATTTTCATAGTTGTTTTTTTACATTAAAAATGCTGCCACGTCGACATATGAGAAAATGAGAATATCTGTTGTCTGATTGATTGCTCTAGGTAGTTTCCAAAAATGTCTACTCAATTGAAAATATATTTAAATCTAGATGGGTGAGACATAAAAAAACTAAATTCCATCCATGTCAACTTGCAAAGGCAATGTCCCGTTACGTTAAGACTGCTGGTGATTGGTTACCCTCTATAGAAACAGGAGGAGCAAATGCTTATTAAGAAACACTGGTCATTTTAAAATATACCTGAGGCTGAGTTTCTGCAGGGCCACTAGCACATTCTCTCTAGTCAGGGAGTCTTTTTCCTCCTTCCTGAGTGCCTCGGTCATAAGTTTCAGAAGAATGGGGATTTGGGAGAGGTAGACCCGGCCTGTAAGCATAAACACAACATGGAATTAAGATGAAAAGGCAACACATTTTAAAATCATTTTTACTTCACTGGGCATTTCTCTGTAAGAATACACCTGTGTTATCTCACAAAATAATCTTACCACAACCACTTCCTACATAATAGAAAGTAATTTGTGTTAGCACAAATGAGATATGTCTTTACAACATTGTCTCTTTACAAAATGTCCTTCATAGTTACTGGCATGCGGAGGAGGAGGAGGAGGAGGAGGAGGATCATTAGCGGTTTCAATCCTGAATGGAAAGTCATGATAAAAGCCATTGAGATCTTCCATGAATCTATGTCTCCAAATGCATCCAGTCAGGCAATCACACATATTACAAAGACATAATGACGCATAACCAAATGCAATGGCAGTTGAACACTTACCCTCAGCAAGGGAAGCGAATGCATTGATGAGACGAGCCATGTATTGGCGGACAATCTCGTTCTTCGATCTCATTAAATGAAGCACGGTTTTCTATGAAAACACAAAATGTAGGGTCGTTTAAAATTCTATCTAGGGCTTTCAGGTACAATCAGTAACATTTTACTGGTAATTTGCACAAAATGACTATAACTTATGTTGTTGTTCCTATGTTGACTTAATGTCACAAGTGAAACACAATGAGACTCATTTGACACAAACATACTTCTCCAAATGGCCAGTCTGATCCTTATAGTCGAGTCATTTATGCTTTTTGTCATTGTCAAAACACAGAACATGTATGTTTGTGATTTGATTTATACCACTTTTATTGTGGCTCTCTACAGTAAACGACTCTAGTACAAACACAAAGAGCTCAGGTGGGAGGTGAGGATAATTTACTCTGTAAAGGGATTGCCTTTAACATGGCTTCCTATGGCTAAATACTAGGTGAAGGCAATGTGAAAACAAAATAAAAGAAGAAAAGAACACTACTGTACAGAAACAAACCACTAAAGCATGTAAGAAAGACATGTGGCTCTTAGGCTTCTGAAAGCCTCTTGAGAGGGTGAAATCTGGAATATAATCTGTTTCCTGATCTGGCCTTTTGTTAAATAAAAAGGGGAAATTGTTCAAGAGAATGCTACTTAATCTGAAGTCTCCAGTCATATGAAAAATAAAATGAAATTATTAAAATAGTTAACATTACATACACAGAACATATTATAGGAAATCAGGTGTCTAATCGGATTAATTGTCAAGACAATGATTGATTCAATGTGTCCTAATCATCCTGGGTTCATCATGATTGTAGAATGTGCCAATGGCAATATCTAAAATTTAAAACATTTAAAATGGCGAGAAACTGATGTCAAAGCACATTGATTATTTCAGTGCTCACTTCTGATAACTGTTAATCACCATTTGGAGGATTACACTGAAATAAAACACTGTATCTCTAGTTGATGAAACTGTTTCTGAGAGACACTTTTTTTTTTTTTGTTCTTTTACAGATTTTTGTAAATCTATGTAAAGAGCTTATTCCTGCCATCTATAGAGGATACAAAGGTTAAAAGGCACAACATATCCTTTATAAAAACAAATATCCCAGAAGCATACGGTTGACATCTGAAATGCTATGTCCAGTTACAGTCTATGTTCTTCACCCATTTTGCAGCAATAAGTCAGTGGCAGATGAGAAACAAACCTGTGTGCACCCAGCAAAGGTGCCACTTCACCAGCTGAGGCCTGCCTGAAATTAGAGCCTGGGGATTAATTAGGCATTGGGGCCAATGGACAAGAATTTACTTTTTACTTTGGCTCTGATTGTTGCATGAAATATAAGTTGGGAAAAACAAAATCAATGTCATTTCAGTTCATATCAGTAAACATTTTGGGAGAAATCTGACATAGTAATTGCTTTATACTGTTAAAACACACCACAATACATGTGGTACATGTAATTACATTAAAATCTATAGTACTATGGTCCCACCTGTTTAGTGCTGTAGTGCTCCAGCAGATCGTTACTGATATAGGCCTGAAGCACTGTGTCTCTCTGTTCACCAGGGAGTGAGCGAGTCAGTCTCTAAAGAAACGTGAGAAACAGACGCACCATTGAAGACTCAAAAGAGTAGACGTGCAAAAAAGAAAAAAAGTGTGGATTTTAGCCTTAAGGGAGTGGACACAAAATAACCAGCAGTGGTCACAAACATTAGAGACAAATAAGACTGTGAATAAGTACAGTAGTGACTATTGTGAAAATATGCAAAATATGACATAAGAGGAATAGGAGATTATGAATATACTGTAAGAATATGAATACTCACCCAGCGCAGCGCCTGAAGCAGCAGGGACCTGAGTCTGTCTGGGCCTTCAACCAGGTCTTTCTTCAGCTTCTCATAGTCCACTGAGGGCAGCATTGGTACCTCCTTGGATCTCCTGGAGATGAATAAAAAAAGATAAGTCAACCATGTATTATCATGGTACTTATCTGTACAGAAAACCTCTTAAAATTAAAGACTTACTGCGGTGCAATGGATGCTCGTAGCATCGAGGAGGCCTATAAGAAGACAAAGAGGAGCAGAGTATATCTTAGAATTTGATTATTTCAGACTACATTTGTCACATTCTTAATTTAAAGTGTGGAAAACATAACCCATGCGACTGTTCATCTTTTATCATCCTTACTATCTGGTTAGATACTGTCTAAATAAGTCATTAGTGGGTTTTTGGACATGCATATGTCATGCTTGTGGTACATGCTGAATCCCTGGACATACAGTACAGTGCTGTTTGGCAACATTACTCATGCAGTCAGTGGCATGTACACTAAAATAATTTGGCAGAGAGGGCAGGTTAGTGTGAAACAGCCATCCATTCATTTGTTACACCCCAGTGTACTTGTACTATAGGCCTGTTTGTTGTTTGGTTGGTGGTTTGCGTGTGTGGAGGAAGGGTGAAAGAACTCATAATTAGTGTATTTTACTATTGAAAGGGGATTTTGAGCCTTGAAATCCAATCTGAAGCCTGGGTGGTTAGGTCTATAGCATGAGCAGTGTAAGGTCAGGGGAGTGATCCGTGTCGTCTGAGGTATCAGGTGGCCTGGCCACATTTTTGCTTTGGTGTGCAGTAGGTAATCCGGAAGTGGAGAAGAACATTAATACCTGGACTCCTTCCCAAATTCCTTTCTCTCTAAACATTTCAGGTGGCTTGAAGAATGCTGAAGGGCAAGGGGACATGAGACATTTGCCACTGGGGTGCCTGGACTCTGGGGGGAGGGGCTGATTAAGAGTGACATCCAACTAAGAATTAGCACAAATATATTACAGACAACAATTATTCTCCATTGCTGTCTATTAACATGCTAAATGTACAAGTAGTAAGGTCAAACAAAATGATTTATCTGCAACCATGGCAAGAGGAAAAACTACACCAAGTCATTTCTATATTTTTAATAAAACTTTGATTTTAAGGCCACATTTATTCTCAGATTTCAGCAACACAAAGCAAAGGCTTGACCTGAATTCTATGACAATGCAGTTTACATAAGAGACACCTTTATTCTATCACCTCTTTAGCGTGTCTTTGCACCATTTACTCTTTTATGACCGTGGGGACAACTGAAGGCCATCTATTGTTGATGTCTAAGTAGAGGGCTCTGCTCCCTGGTCTCATCCAGGTTTTCCCTAAACCACAAGGGAGTAGCAAAAAAAATCTGTGAGAGCCGTCTCAATATTATGAGGCATGAAGAGTCTAATAATTATGGTCAATTGTGGATTCATAATGCAATATGCGGAGCAGTTGCTTGTTTATGTAAGGGCAAATACAGTATGTTCTCTCAGGTCTCATATAGAGATGAGACAAATATTTTATCCAGGTTACCAGGAATGTTTACCATTTTCCACCAGCTTTTGGCAATCAGAGTGAGAAGTTAACATTAACCATCTTTCTCATACAACAGTTAAAGGCCTGACCTGACATTCCATGAAAGTTATCTAAATTACCATGATTATTTAATTTATCGATATCATATGTTTAACTTGAGTACGTGCTATTAATGGTGTTATGACCCGTCACAATTATAGAAAGCGTTCTGGTTGCATCTTTTCAATCAACTGTAATTTCACCTAGCCTGTTTGACAACCTGAGCGTGAGAGGAGCACTTTTACATCTAAGCGCCTTGTGTTGGCCATTCTTCTCCTGTCAAGGTGTCTGTCAAAATTCTTTCAAAAACTGCACTGTTAAACAAATGGTAAGGGGAGAAAGCTGAAACTGAGAGCGTTTACCTTAAAAAAAAGAAGACAACTAGCCAATAAGGCGAGTTGAGAGGAAGAACAATGACTGCGGCTTTTGAGAACAGATTAAGTTAATGATGAGATATGCCCTGAAAGAGATGCTGTTGTTTGGCTTAACAAGTGGCCTAACAAAAGAGGTCATTCTTACAACAAACGAGGCCAAACATCCCTTTAAACTAGGACAATCTACTAAGAACCTGAGGAAAATGGCAGGGGATATAGACAAGAGTACAAAGGCAGGCCAAGAAATGGATATCTGTAGAAAAGGAAGGGGAGGCAGACATAAAGACAAGGAGAGGAGGAGGAGGAGACACGGCGAGGCACAAGCAAGATGAGAAGTGGGCACCTGAGAGATAACAGTAAGTAAAGATGAAAACTGAAACTTACATAGCCATCATCATAGGTACTCATAGAGTAATATCCCTTTGTGGACAAAAGCATCACACACGCAAAAACACAAACACACAGAAAGAAGTTGTTCAGTTCAAAACAGAAAGAAACAAGATTTCACAATGAAGGCCACTGACAGTAAGCGTGATTGTCGAGGTTTCTGTGTGGACAGTCTTGTTTCGGGTTTTGAGTATTTCTACCATTTTTTGATTATCTGTGTCATAGAGTCACACTGTGACAGCTGTCAAATGAAATGGCAACAAGGATATGAACATTTTCACCAGCTATTTGCTGTTTAATTTGAATATTTCTACTCTACCAGCTCCTTTGGCATGCAGTCGAACCTAAGCATAATTTTTATTCTAACCATAATAATAAAATTAAATTTGTTGATTAACTTTAGGTGAGTCACTGTGACTGATGTTTGATATTGCTCATTTCCTGCGCTCAGAGTTGTGCCATGTGTATTTAACTTTTCCAGTCACCTATTTCCAGGATACAAACTGCAGGATTACTACATGGCTTAGAGTTGGCTGCACGATCTACAGAATGCAGAGTGCAAGGTACATAAACCCTCCTTTTTAAAACATGTTTTAAAAATCCTCGACTAACATCTGTGATGTAAGGCCCTGAGAGCAGTTTTCTCTGCTAGTATTTAGGTGTAAGACTGTGGCTCCTATCAATAGTCCCCCCACTTGACATTTTCCATGCTTCTACTGAAATCATCTTGCCTTGAGACCTTGTGTTTTGTTATTCTTCCACCAGTGAGATGTGAAGGAGAAAGAGGGAGAAGAGAGAGGTCTGTGTGCTCTCACTCACAGTGCCAGGTCTGGTGAAGTCAGTGCTCTGCACCACGCTCTGCCTCATCTGGCTGCTGAATAGGCGAACACACACACTCTGCAGGTACTCAGGGGAGATCTGCAAAAACACAGCAGGCCCCTTGAGCTTTAAGATACTGTGTGTGGGTAGAGGGAGGAAGAGCAGGGTTGCCATTTTTGTGTCCCTGTTTAACAGCCATCCCATCTAGCAGCAAAGTGCATGTGTGTGCATATTAAAAATGTCTGTTTCAAAACTACACTATGTGTATAAAAAGGGTTTTTCTTATTTTAAGTGTTTGCATATACAACTGTGAACTTTACATATGTGAGTAACAGTCTAATTAAACCCTTTTTGTGTGTCTGTCCAAGTTTGTGTGTGCACCACTCATTAGCTTGTTTGCGTCTATGTGTGTGTCTCTCCCTGTGTGTCTAGCTTGCGCCCGTCTATGTGGTTTGTGCCTGTAGCCTGTGTGTTAGAATGTGTGTGTTTGTTTGTCCAACAATCAAGCTGACCTACCATTTTTCCGCTGACGGTGGCCTCCAATGAGTCGACCAGCTCTGCAGTGATTCCAATCAGGTTGTGGTAGTCGGCCTGCATCTTGTTGAACTTTCGCACATAGCTAGAGATGCGGCGGTCTGATTCAACCAGCTGGAGCTGTAACTGCTGTATGGCCTCTGCGCAGTCACACAAACACATACACACAAATGTTGCAGAAAACAACATTCATATCATGAATGACCTTTTCTGTGTAACATAAGATTAAAGCGTGTGTCATTACATAAATTAACACATGAATAAAAAAAAATGAATGGATGGATGTTTATCATCTTTTGAAAAAAATATTTTTCACATATCCTGTCTGCAAGCCAATATTTCAGATGTTAATTCCATCTTTAAGGGAAAATTAAGTAATTATTAACCTTTATCATCCTCTATTTGTAAGCAATTGCCACACTGACAGAACTTATCTCCAGTGCAAGCCTTTGGCAAAGCTTCCCATCATCACTTCTGTCCCTTTATATTATTAAAGGCTGTCACTTACTTCCAAGAAATTGACACTTTTACTACAGAAAAATTAGTTAACAAATTAGACATATGAATAATACCAATGATCTAGGTGATGTACCGTATATGACAAATGTTGTGTAATAATATGACTTTGTCATTTGTGTTTTTGTGTTATCTGGAATATTTGTCCACCACTGTTAAGCAATAAGCAGGTGTGGTCTTAAGATTTTAATGGGTGGAAAGCTTTTGTTCCTTTCCAGAATATGGTATTCGAGGGTGAAATGAAAGCGAAAAATTACAGCACCTTTTCAAGAAATCATTGACTAACTGGCACTGACAAACACAACTTGTTGTATAGGCAGTCTGCCGTTGGTGTCTGTATTTTCATATGATAGATATAATTTGACAGATAGAATAATTGCAATACACTGCAAAAGGTAGATTATTTAAGAGGGATATTTACCTTTAGTACTCCTTCCTCCCTCCTTCTGCATGATACCTGTTAAAGAATACACACTAGCACTCAATTGAACAATAATCAAACATTTCTTCTGTATTAGTTTCTTTATCCAGTGCTCTCATCCAGAGTTACATACAGACAATAAAGGAGTATGTAAAGATGTAATGTCTTCCTCACAGCACTGAAACCGCACTGATAAAGGTGTTAAATGACATTCGTCTGAATACTGACTCAGGAAAAACATCAGTTTTAGTGCTGCTTGATTTAAGTGCTGCCTTTGATACTGTGGACCATGAAATACTTCTAAACAGACTGGAAAAGTGGGTGGGCTTATCTGGCACAGTCCTCAGTTGGTTCAGATCATATCTCGAAGACAGAGGCTATGTTGTTGCCATTGGTGATCATAAATCTGAGCGGATCAGCATGACATGTGGAGTCCCTCAGGGTTCGATTCTTGGGCCGCTATTATTCAACCT
>LKNJ01000048.1:359923-376206 GCA_002120245.1 Maccullochella peelii | reverse complement strand
TTGGATGCAATTAAATTTCCTTCAATTAAATAAAGACAAGACAGAAACCATTGTATTTGGCAACAAGGAGGAAAGACTGAAAGTTATTGCTCAGCTTGATTCCAGAGCTATAAAGACGAAAACCCAAGTTAGAAATCTTGGTGTTTTAATAGACTCAAATCTGAGCTTCAGCAGCCACATCAAGGCAACAACTAAATCAGCATTTTATTATCTAAAACAAATAGCAAGGCTTAGAGGACTCATGTCCAGACAAGACTTAGAGAAACTCATGCATGCCTTTATTTCCAGTAGAGTGGACTATTGTAATGGCCTCTTGTCTGGTCTTCCCAAAAAGACCATCATTCAGAACGCTGCTGCCAGAGTTGTAACTAGAACCAAGAGAACGGAGCACATTACTCCTGTCCTTAAATCCTTACACTGGCTTCCTGTTACTTATAGAATAGATTTTAAAGTGCTGCTGCTAGTTTATAAATCATTCAATAATCTTGGGCCAAAATACATCTCTGATCTCCTTGAAGAATATAAACCCAGTAGGGCACTTAGATCTTTAGGAATCAGTCAGCTGGTTGTTCCTTGAGTCAGAACCAAACAGGGTGAAGCAGCTTTTAGCTGCTATGCTGCTCACAGATGGAACCAACTTCCTGAAGATCTCAAATGCGCCCCAACTTTAGNGGCCTCTTGTCTGGTCTTCCCAAAAAGACCGTCAGACAGCTTCAGCTCATTCAGAACGCTGCTGCTAGAGTTCTAACTAGAACCAAGAGAACTGAGCACATTACTCCCGTCCTTAAATCCTTACACTGGCTTCCTGTTACTTATAGAATAGATTTTAAAGTGCTGCCGCTAGTTTATAAATCGCTCAAAAATCTTGGGCCAAAATACATCTCTGATCTCCTTGAAGAATATAAACCCAGAAGGGCACTTAGATCTTTAGGAAGCTGTCAACTGGTTGTTCCTCGAGTCAGAACCAAACAGGGTGAAGCAGCTTTTAGCTGCTATGCTGCTCACAGATGGAACCAACTTCCTGAAGATCTCAAATGCGCCCCAACTTTAGCAACATTCAAAACTAAATTAAAAACTCTGCTGTTCTCCAGTGCATTTACATGACTGGTTTCTCTAATGCACTTTTATTTCCTCTTACATCTTTTTACTGCACTGTAACTGTATTTTATTTGATTTTANCTGACTTTATGTATTTTATTTTGTTTTATGTATCTTATTTCATTTTATCACATTTAAAATGTCCTTTTATTTTTTCTTGATTGATTTTATTCTTATTGTTTTGATGTGATTTTCTGATTTTAGAACCAGTGGAGTTGAGAACGGAGGTGGGTCTGTACAGGGATTGGATCCCTGAAAGGCTTGGAGCCTTTTTGGTTTTAACCAAGGTTTAGGAAAACCTGGAAGGGCACGGACGAGTCCCCTTTACAGAGGTATCGAGATTCACTGAATCGGGGTTTCACGGTGTGAAGTAGTTTATTAATGGATCACTAAGATTCACGAAACCTGAGAAGTTTCACGGTGTGAAGTGATCTGTTGGGAGATTGCTAAGATTCACGAAGCCTGGCAGAATTCAACCGTGTGAGGTAGCCTCAAAGACGCGCGCAGTTACAGGACGGTCCTTACTCATATTCCACTGCAAAAAACAGGAAATTTAACAATTAGTAACAAAAGAAAATCATAAAGAACTGATAAAATTGGGAATATTATTAACCCATGAGTCTAATGACTGATTTCTTTAATGCAATTTTATTTCCTTTGTTGCATTGGCCACTACATCTTTTTGCTGCACTGTAACTGTATTTTATTTGATTTTATGCATTTTATTTCATTTTATGTATCTTTCATTTTATTTTTTCTTAATCTGATTTTATTTCTTCTAATGTTTTTCTTTGCCCATGTAAAGCACTTTGAATTGCCTCTGTGTTTGAAATGTGCTATATAAATAAAGCTGCCTTGCCTTGCCTTNGTGTGTGTGTGAACTACTGAGCAGTGGCCTCAACATGTAGAGGAAGTTTCTTATTCCACCAAAGTTTCCCATAAACATTTACCTCTATGCCTCAACGTGTGTGTGCACCACGAATGTGGACATGCGAAAATCAGAAAATTTAAGAATTAGTAAAAGAAAAATTATAAAGAACTGACAAAATTGGGAATATTATTAATATTATTATTAATGCAATTTTATTTCCTTTGTTGCACTGGCCACTACATCTTTTTACTGCACTGTAACTGTATTTATTTAATTTTATCTATCTTTCATTTTATTTTTTCTTAACTGATGTTATCTGATTTTATTCCTTCTGTTTTTCTTTGCCCATGTAAAGCACTTTGAATTGCCTCTGTGTTTGAAATGTGCTATATAAATAAAGCTGCCTTGCCTTGCCTTACGTTTGACAGGACGTAAGACAAACACACTGTTAAACATCCGGTTTGAAGTGGGTGAATTTGTCACAGATACCATTTGCTTAGGATTAAACACATTAGTTTTATTGTATGAAGAGTGTACATATACTAATTTGTTTTAAAGGGAGGGATAAATAATATGTCAAAAAAGCCTTGCGTGGGCAAACACAGCTGTCATTTAGTGCGTTTACATGCACTTGAGTAGCCAAGTTACAGTTGGATTTCTGCAGTAAGCTGATTTCTTCTCTCAGGTAAACACATGGGGCCCCTCGACCAACAGTATATTTTCATGTGTGGGTATGTTGCGTCAGCTGCCAAAAGTGGTGCCCGTTGACATGTTAGATAACCTTGCTCCTTTATGTTTTATATATGTACAAACAACAGAGATTTTCTCTGGTCAGCCATTGAGATGATAGCTGCCATGTTTATCTGCAACTGTAGGTGTGTAATGCTTTGATCGTCGGCCAGCAGGGATATGGATTAGTTTCATGATTGTGCAAAGAGGAAAGTCGATCCACTGGGTTTCCAGTAAAAGCAACAATTCTTGTTATCCTTCGCTTGCCCTTACTACCCTGAAGGGGTTAGGGTGAGTTAGTGTCACATTAGGTCCTGCCATACTGAAGCATAGTCATTTATAAATGCAAATCAGACAGGTTTCATGTTCAGGATATGAAACTGTACAACAGTCTGACTATTAATGAATTCTTTAGTCACGTACAGAAAGTATTTTTATTTGAGATTTAAATGTGCAGCTAAGCCAGAAGAGGGAAATGGTAATCACTCTGCATTTGGCCTGTGTTAAATCCCTGATTTGTTCCCCTCTAGATTTTGTTGTGTTTTTCACCACTCACTGATATATTTTTTTAAAGCCAATTTCTAGAGACATTTGTCTGCTTTGATAAGTCTACACAACTGTTATGTGATTTTGTAAGCCACCTCTGAGAGGGCTGTCAGGTGCTGTATGAACACAGTTAACCACTGGCAATTTAGTAGAATACCACTGCCAAATATCCAATTAAATGGTGGTGTAAGAAGTTGAATTGAGCATTTCATAGATAAAAGTTATTTTTCCACTACAGCTATTTAGCTGTGGTGGCAGTGTGTGTCATTTGTAGTACAGAAAAGCTTTGCCACTGTTAAATTTGCATAGACACCTGTTGAATTTGCTACTTATATCAAGTCACTGAGAACAGCAAAGACATTGAAACTAAAATATTAAGTCACCTATCTGTACTCTGATTGTCACGAAAAAGGATACATATAAATTCAGCAGCCTTGGGGTGTTGGACGGCTTCAGTATCACTGACAGAAACTGCTCCAGCTTATCCTTCAACTGTGGTATCCAGGAATCCTAAATACATTACGTAGGTTACAAGAAATGTTCATTCTGAAGGTGGCACTGGGTAACAATGTAATAACTAGTTGGCAGTAATCAACTAGGTAACGTTCCATAATTAGCTGAGCACCTGGAAAAGATCTTTGAAGGAGGGGTGGACAGTGGGGTTGGGAACGAAAGGCAAGGCATAGTAAGGCAGGAACTTTGTGGTCTGGCTCAGCGCTGCCCCCCGAGTCTCCAGGTACTGCTTGAAGTGGGAAATCCTCTCCTCAAACTCAGCTCGGTCCTGGAGACAGATTCAGGTTTTCCAGTGAACTGAGTTATTTCACACATTCTCTTCAATTATAAGGTTCTGTCTCTTAGCCTGCTACCACTGAAGAAGCTGCTGTTTTTTTGTATAAATTACTTTACATCCATATAAATATATAAACTCAAACTCTAATGACTTACACAGCAAAAGGCATATTATAAAGGTTAGAAATGATGGCTTATATAGTGCAACAACAACATCACAGATAGCTCACTGAGAAAAAGCCTGTAGCACAGCTTAGTGGACATTTTGAAAAATAGCACATAATGATATTCAGCTATAGGGCATAGTAGGGTTGCAAGACGTAGTTGGATTTTGTTTGCAAGTAATTCAAAACAAAAAAAGTAATGCTCTTGTTAAAAGAACATTTAAACAAAACAAAACAAAAAAACTTGGATCTACATACGTGTCTACCAGGGTGCCTCCTCAGTGGGTAGATGGTGAAATGGATGTGAAGGTAGAACTCCAGGCTCTGGGCCTTGGCATCGGAGTCTTTTACCTCAGAGGGAATATTGTCTGTCCACAGTTCAAAGAACACTTTGTTGTCTCCATCATCAAAAGAGCTAAGGAGGTCTTTCTAGAAAAATCAGAGTTAAAGAAGAGTGGGTTGGGGAAAAACAAGAGCTCTGGAAAGATGTCATCCACCGCCAAGAACAATTCGCTAGTTTTTATGATAATTTTATTAACATGATAACATGACCAGACAATGTTTGGAGATATGATCAATAAGAAATAAAACTACAAAAAGCCTAACTTTAGAAAAATATGTTTTAAGTGAGTTTGCTAGTCTTGCCTCTCTGTCTTATGGAACATCCAAGTCAGTTGTTTAAGGACTACGCTATAAAGCAAGCTGTTGGCTTCCATAATACTAATATTAAAAACATAGGCTAACATTTCACAGGTTTCAACAACTGCATGGTAATATTTAGCAAATGTGAGGGCAAATATCCTTTCCACTTTTCACCTCTCTACTTGCCCATTCCTAGTTGCCGCCTCCACAAATAATCAGCAAACCTGCAGGAACAACAGGTTATCAGAATTGTATCATTTACCTGAATGACACGAGTCTTTGCGTCTCTGAGAGTACTTCCTTGAGGCTTTGAGACAAGCTTGCCTTTGCTTTTGCACTCCTTGTCGAAACTGTGAACAGTCTCTTCAAATTCCTCAAACTTAAGGTACTACAAAAGACAAAATAAGCACAAGACGCATTAACGCCACATTAACCAATGCAGCATGGAGCTGTGTTTTAAGTCATCCAAATTAAACAAGCTGCAGGACTCTTGTCTTCACAAATGTCTCTATAATATAAGTTTATTGTAGAAAAGTTGTGCAATTTGTTTAATTTTAATGGACTTGTGTTGGTGCTAATTCTGGTTTACATATTGCTCTGTGTGCATTCTCAAAATTTAAATTTGTTACCTCCTTGATCATCCCAAGAAGATCGGCTTCAGTTGCCAAGATGTCCCCCATCTTGGCTGCCTCCCTGGAACTCATGTGAGTGCCCAAAATGTTTAAAACACCTACCGACAGCAAATACCTCTTATCTCATTAAATAACGGTTGTACTTCCAGCAAGCAGCATTCTGCAGAGCCTGCAAGGATAGAAAAGTAACGTTACATGTCACTATTTGATTTTTAGAGTTTTTCTGTTTCAGAGTCTAAAATTCTGGTAACGTTAAAGCTGCAATAAAGACGTTTTAATGTACGGTCAATGGTAACTTAATATTCTTAACCAAATAACGTTAACACAGACATCGCATTTTTTTTAACCGGCATTTTAAATCTGTAAAACCACAGCGTGAACACACAAATCTGATTTTTCTTCTGCTTTTGAATTCCAACATTATTTTCAACAGTCAACTTCAGCGACAACATGAACTTTAGCAAAAATGTGGCATGCTAGTACTAGCTGACAAGCTAATCCGTTAACATTATCTGACGTTAAGAGGGTACAGCAACATAATTCTCACCTTATTCGCACATGATTTATTTGGTTAATATAGGCTGATATCGCATTCAGCATGTTCATCCGCAACTGAAACGTATACTAATATACTAATCCATTTTCGATAAGGCGTATGTGTATCACATAACCTACACTGCTATTAGTCAGCTAACGCTACCCATTAGCTAGCAACCGTACACAGATAGGACGCTAAAACACCTAGCAACCAAATGGTTGGGAAATGCAGGCTGGAAAAGTAGAGGCAACTGTCGTAAATAATGGCAACACTAACACTAACACTACATGAACGACAGATAGATAGCTATAACGTTGACTTTTTCATTATATGATTTAACGTTATTTTGTCAGACATAGACAATAACAATTCGTCCATCTATTTTCAATATCAACATTATTGCGGTAGTATAACTAGCAACGAGTTTGTATTTTTGACCGGAAGCAGTTTGTGTGTCAAAGGTTGAGAACATTGTTCCTTCGCGGTAGTTTTATATCCATGAGTAGTTTGTATAGCGTTAGTAATGAATGTTTTACTCGAATAAGATATTTAACGCACACAAACACAAACACAAACACACGTTGCCACCGAGAGAAACAGTGGTCGCGACGTTATTCTGTAAACAATATAAGAACTTCATCTTATTTGAGGTAAGCTTGGGGCAGTGTGTGCACAGCATGCTAAAGCTAACAGCTAGCGTTAGTAGGAGATACTGCTGAAGTTGTAGTTAACGTTATGACAAGACCTCATAACTTTGGCCAGCGGTAATTCAGCTATGCCATGGAGCAACACTGTGCAGTTAACGTTGAGTAGGAGTGTTTTAGTATCCAACAAATTGTTGAGGTTTAAATGTCTAGCTAGAGTTGTTGTTCACGGTCCACATGGACTTCACTGAATGGGATTTCATCTTCGTCAGTGTGAATTAAAGGCTAGTGTTGTGAAGTAGCTTTACCTGATTTAATCCAAGTATAGTAACGTTACAAGTTGAGCTACACTTTGCACTGTCTTGGCGATATTTGATTAGATTCAGAATAAAGGTCGTGACAAATGTCTAATGTCAGGTCAGCTAGAGGTCAGTGTGGTCTAGAGATACACTGCAGATTCACTATAAAGCCTATAATGTATTTTAGATGAAGTACAGTTTTAGTTAAAATCCAAATAAGTGGTCATTTATGCAATATTAGGCATAGATATTAACTTTGACAGCGTGGTCTTACATATTCAATAATACGTTAAGCAGACGTTTTATCTTGATAGTTTTTTGAATTTCAGCATCTTCTAATTCAGTTATGACAATGCAGACAATAATAAAACATGTAAACTATACTATTATCATTTACCATGACAGATATTTCTATTGATATAAATATGATATAAACCGCATTTTACTTGGCATCAAAATAGCTTAAAACTGTTTTGACTTTATGAAACCTACAGATAACTTGTTTGTAAAATCATACTTTCCCCATCACTAGATAAAATACAAGCACTTGTCATTGAAGTCAAAAGCTTCCTAGGCATGTCACTTGTTTTCATTTAACTTTTTTTTTTTTTAACAAAAACTGGCTTAATGATATACTTTGTCCTTTCTTTTCCTAGTTCATAGACCAGGACAGAGATGGCTGGAATTCTATTTGAGGATATCTTTGATGTAAAGGACATAGATCCTGATGGCAAGAAGTTTGACAGAGGTATGTGAAATGTCATTATAAAAGAAGGTTGAAGATGATGGGAAGTTAGAACACCAGCCAACAGCCTGATGCTTATATATTGTAATAGTCTCTGGGCCCTACTTCTGTACTAGTAATATCTGCAGGTAATCAACCAACAGACCCATTAGTCTTATAAAAAAATATGATATGGTCTAAAAATCATGAATAAAGTCTAGCATCTATCATGCTAAAGACCCAGATGTTTTACTCATCAGTGGAAATCGAAAGAGTGGTAAAAGGGGAATGAATATTGGACTTGCTTTTTTAGTATCAGGTGTCCAAGAACACAACTCCAAATTAAGGCTAATGTTGTCATTCATTAATGCAGCTTCCGTTATGTACATTTTAGTTGTTTGTTGTTGACCTTGCTTCTTTCTTTTGTTTTGAGTTATGTGTAAGTTTATTTGTTTCACCTGCAAAAAGTATAAACTTTTATTTACATTTGGTTACTGTCATGTATTTAGTGTGGTTTTCAATTAGTGTCCTTCAATTTAAAACTGCACATTAACTAATCCAAACAGTACTATGACTGTTTATTTGCTACAGTATCTCGTCTACATTGTGAAAGTGAATCTTTTAAGATGGACCTCATCTTGGATGTGAACATTCAAATCTATCCTGTTGATCTCGGTAAGGAGAAATCGTTTTGTCTTTGTGTATATTTATTTTAAGTTAAAGACTGGAAGTCATTTAATGGTTGTTTTATGTCTAACACTATCATATTCTAAATTCAGCTTGTATAGAGTATGGTCAGAACAAATCAGCTATTTTGCATCTCCTAAATGTAAAGCAATCATTCTGTTTATACACATAAACATAATTGTACACTCACTTGCACCCTCACTGTTTGACTTTTGTTCACAAACTCTGGCTCACATGTAAGTAATCAGTGTAAAGCTAAACAGCAAATGAGCAAATTCCTCTATGCCTTCTCTGTGTGAGTCCACCTTGAGATACTGGTGCAAACCACCATGCATCAAAAAGCGCACAATGCAAACCCACTTTGTTCGCATGTGTCCATTTCATTAAGGTGACAAGTTCAGACTGGTTATTGCCAGCACGTTATATGAAGACGGAACACCAGATGACGGCGAATACAATCCTCAGGATGACCGGCCATCTAGGTAGGACATTTGCTTTTCATATATTGACGTATGCAAAGGATCTAATGCCATTTGTGTGTACATTTTTAGTGTGACTGTCCCCTGTGGTGTACAATATTTTTTTGTTGGTTTAGATTTGTGCTCTCCTTGAACTTTGTTTACATTTCCAGAGCGGACCAGTTTGATTATGTGATGTATGGGAAGGTTTACAAGATTGAGGGCGATGAGACTTCAACAGAAGCAGCCACACGCCTGTGAGTGACGTTACTCAGTTTAAATGAAGTCAGATTGTTTTATTTAATCGCTCAGCCTCAGCTTATATATGTTAATATAATAACAGCCAGTTATCGTAATAACAAGTAGCATTGTAATTGTTATTAGTACATTATTTTTTAGATATAAAATTCAACAATATTTTTACATTTTCAGCATTTAAATTGTATTTGGTTGTACATTTATATGGCTGATCAGTTTAACATTGCTCACATTTGCAGCCAAAATGTTTGTATAATAAAATCCAGTAACGCATCATGTTACCAGACAAATACACTGTAGTGGCTTATCATTAGTACACTGTTCTCTCTAAATTAACACCATCAGTTGTGTCTTTATTAACTAGATAATGAGATAATGTCATTTTATCAAGTTTTCCAAACTTTATCTCTCTCATTTGTTAGCTTTAATCAAGCTGCATTGATGTACTTACAGCTCTGCCTATGTGTCTTACGGTGGTCTCCTCATGAGGCTGCAGGGAGACGCCAACAACCTTCACGGCTTTGAGGTGGACTCCAGGGTCTACCTCCTCATGAAGAAACTGGCCTTCTAAACCACAACCCTGCTCACCCACTTATCCTGGTTCTTCCACCAGCAAAGTCAACCTTAAAGTTGTACTGAACTGCAAAGTGAAAACAAGTCTGGAGCACATGAGCAGCTCAAAGACAGAACACATGGAGGCTGAAGAAAACATATTTTGCTTTTATTCTTGTAGTTACAACATATTTCCTCTAAGGAGATGGGCTACAGACTAAAGACTGTGACACTTAAGAACTGCCGCAACCTCCATCTACTGGCAAACTGTAAATAAAGATTTCTTTTATACAAATGATTCTTAGACAGTCAGTCACCTTGGATCATTTAATTATTTTCTTGTCTTAATGTCTTAGCATATTTGTTTTGGTTTTTTTGTTTTCTTCCACCACATCTTCCAACCTCCGCAACTGCATAGGTGCTCTTTCAAACATGTTGATTTAGGTTTTACTTGTTATCAACAAGAACAGGGAGTGTATTTGTAATACTGTTTCTCAATATTTGGACTGCAGGCAAGCTGTGTGCTATAGTAAAGAGGGTGGGAGAGGGTTTTATGAAGATGCTGGTGCTAACTGGGCCATGTAGCTCACAGGGCAGCAGTCTTAAACACTGTACTGTAAAACGATATAATGGTTAGTAGACATCAGAAAATTTATATTCATTCTGAACATGAAATAATGCAATATTTAGACATTTATCCCTGCAACCACTTTGAAAAGTTACATTTTAAACGAAACAGTCTGCAACACCCCTTTCCAGAAACAGGGTCCCAGTTAAGGGACTATAGGTACTACAGTTCCAATGAAACACTGTTCACAGTGAGGATGGTCGATCCAGCGTAACGGCAACATTGTATGCAAGGTGCTGCTTGATTCTGAATATTCTAAGATTATCTTTATGTGTGTAGTTCTCAGAGTAGATTTGGCCTTCAGTGCTACTCTTTTCTTTAAACTTGTTTTTCTGCCCGCTTTGCATACATGAACAGCCTCTGAGTCTGTAATAAAACGTTTGAATTTGAGATGTTGACTGGATGATCTGGCAAATATTTTAGAAAATTAAAATATTCTTCTCCCAGCTCACAGAGGACTTTATTATACCCAGCATGCCATAGGAAACAGTTCTAAATTTGTTCAGATGGCAGCAAACTGAAATGTGGACACTCAGTCGACAGACAATTGAATTAAGGGTGAAGAGGCAGCAATTGTGTGCAAAACACAGGCTTCTCAGTGTCAGCGGTAATGGGTGTCACAGGATGAGGAACACTGCCAATGACACACAGACTCCTGATATGTGCAAAGAAAGCCTTAAATACATTTGAATGGAGTGCTGCTGTAGAATAAGTGTATAGCCTCAGTAAAAGAAGTTAAAGAATCTGAGTAGCCTACCACATCAAGTTATTATAGGAATATATACTGTATGCATGTGACATTTTGGATTTGAATGGTATACTTGATGTAACTTAAGTGCTGCAGCTGCAGATTCTGTAGCAGATTTTATGCTATTGATCAGTAACTTAAAATGTAACATACTTTCTGCCCATACACTTAAAAAATATTCTGTGTTTTGCGTCAGAATACTCTTGTCTGGGTGGAAAAACCTCCGAAACAGCATTTTCACCATCATGGGACCCAGACTGATTAGTGTTTGTGCCTCTGATTAGCAGTACATACTGTGGGTTATTTGCTCACATGCTCACCAGGTGAGTGGTCAGGGTAAGTCATGTACTGTCATGCAAATTAGTTTTTTCTACTGGAGGCAGCTTGTCTAATATCACCCTGAATGCAAATCACATTCAGATTGTCACAATCTTGGTTTTGCACAGTAATTATGCCACACTGGGGCAGGCTTGTTCTCTTACGGCATATTATGCTACTACAAAGTTTACTTTTTTGGACCTCAAACAGCCTAAGCTTCACATTTTGAGGTTTTTCATTGTAACATTTTACATTCATTCAGATTGCTGTAGATCTTATTTTGTAAAGGATTGTCTTTGACTTAACACTAAATTATTACTATTATTGTATCTTTATGTATTTACTACTCCTTAGGTTTACTTTACAACACCACTGAGCTTTTCATTGTTTTTTTAAATTTTCTTGTATTTTAGAATGTGCCTTCTCTGCCTTCTCAATGATTTATATTCATTTTACTGTGAAAATCAACTTACACCTGCTCAAAATGATTCATCAGCAGTGCCCTCTTTTGCCAAAATTATATTATCATTCAACAGTAATGCATCTGAACGCACAAATTAATCTGACACGTTCACTGGGTTCACTGCTTGGGACTGTTCCAATGGCCGCTTTAGTCTACCGGAAGTGATGTAGGGTGGATTAAACTGCGCAGGAGTGGCCCGGGGGCGTTTGCTTGTGCAATGTTTGGATGTCAGGGCTGGTGCTTCAAGCATTACCAGCTCAGGGAGTTTACGGCACTTCAAGGATTTAAACTGGCGCCGTGCACACCCACTGTAGAGATATGTAGAATAATATGCACTCCTGTTTTAAGCATTTTCCAAACTGTCTGCAGACGAGTTTGGTAATATGTCCATGCATACGGCTCTAATTGGAAGCACTGCACTCGGGTTTATGTCAACTGTCGTGTTTCGAAGAGAGAGTGAACATGTATCTTGAAGAATAATGAAGGCGACCAGTCAAAGTATAGAAAGAAGATTATAGCGGCCAAACACGATGGATAATCGACGGAAAAAGAAGCTGACATTCTTCACCATTGGCCTTATATTTCTTCTAAGCGGTGTGGAATATGGTGAGCTCTGTTTTGGGTTATTATTGTGGCTTTCGTGTTTTGTGTTGCAAGGCTGAAATTGATCATCTGTGTTAAAATGGGACGCACAAATCACCAGTAAATGATAAATGAATCATTTCCCCATAAACAGCCAAAGGGTTTCATTTCTGTGATGACAACATAGACCTATTTTATTACATTTATGTCAAGATATTGTTGTAGATTATGTACGTTATCGTTAATCATAAGAGCATTCATATTAATGACGGTGGTTAATGTTATGTTTACTATTCATTGTCACACCTATGAGTTTTGGGGACTATGGAACATAGGCTACTGTACTGGCACTTTTAACAAGTTAATTGGCGTTGGAGCCTCTTGACATTTTGCATTCTTTCTTCTTCTAAGATGTTTGACACAACCAGTATATGAGCCTTTGTGCATGTAGACAGGCTTATAGATATGCTAAGGAGAGGAGTGAGTCAAACATCCCCCAGTGCAGTTCACCCCTCAAGAAATTCTGTTATAAAGCCATCTCCACACTAGCAGTGTTATTCAGTTAGTTTTTTATTGACTGAAAAGTGTAATAAATACTAGATTCTGCCTCAAAGGGACCTCCTGTGGACTTTGTGTGCAATTGTAGAGTAGAAACTCTTTCTCAGGTTGTTAAAACTCCAAAATACCCCAAAACAATAAGATGGATATGACCTCGATGTTCTCACCTGAACCAAGCTGCAGAACAGTTACTATTTAACTGAAACCTGGGTGGGGTTGGCACATTGTTTAGGCCATTATACACAGATGCCACCTGAGCCATTATTACAACCAATACCTTAAAAAAATGTCACAGATGTCTGAATCTGAAATGTATACATAACACTGGTCACTCAATACACTGCAATGCAATCAATTAACCCTGCAATAAATACTACTTAGAGGTTGTGGCTCAATTTTATGGATCATTTTGAGTCTTTATATTGGGTGTTTCTGTCATTGTATGGACAAGCACACAAACTGGGAACACCTTACAATATAACGCCACTAACCACACACCTTAAAATTTTCCAGAGAGTTGTTTCAACAGCTCTCTTACACTGCCAATAAGATTTATAAAGGCAGTATTTTTTTACAGGACTGTGTACATGTTTTATCCCCCATGGTCACTCACTGTTAGTGTAATGTCATAAAAGCTGTGACAAAGAAGCAAGATTTAATTTTATAAAATCCCTCCCACGTACAGATATCTCTGTCAGGGTGATGAAACTACGACATCCTCCCAAGATGACAAGAAAATTTGAGCAATTATTTCCTCTCTGGAATTTCCTGAGGGCAGGCTTTATATTATGTGTCTTCTGACCCAATAATTGAATTTGGATTGTGTTGAGTCAGTACAATCCTTTCTCTATATGATAACAAGGCTGGAGGCATTGACGGGGAGAAAGAGCAACCACTCTGGCCAAAGTTAAACTTCACAGTGTGTTCAGCCTAGAATTAAAACACACAGACATCATCTAATCTCTTGTTTCTAGATCTTCATTCAATGCAGCATGCAACACGAGCGCTTATGCACTAACAACAGTTTAACATTTTTAATTAAATCAGCATCTTTCTGCAGACCATATACAGATTTGTGGTGATGGTAGGTAAAAAAACCCAATATAGTTTAGTTTATCATGAATATGGTTATCAAGGTAAATATGTACAATTACATTGATAATGTTTAGTAGGGATATTGCACCATCTTAACCCAGCCTCTGATAAATGTCTCTGTAGGACTCAGGGGAGTCACAGAGTTGCAGTAAACATTTGTGAGATGCCATGGGGGATGCAACCTAGGTGATTGTGCTTGCCTACATGCAGCCCAGTGGAGCCACAGGACGATCGATTGGCTCCATGTGGGGCTTAATGACAGATGATTCAGTATCACTGAGCAGATTTGGAAGACAATGTTCACACCGTGTGTGTTGTGTACACATTCTGCTGTTTTCAAATCAGACACTGAAGTGTAACATTACTTCAGAAAAAAGTGTACGTCAAGAGTCAGATAATCACACTTCCTTCTGTCTCCCCAGCTGTAATATTGCCCACAATATGGAGGTACTTGCAGACTTTAGATGCAGCACCTTACTTTCTGGGTTTGGCCCTGTCAGCATTCAGCTTGAGTGGCCTCCTGTCAGGGCCGCTGTTTGGCCAGTGGTCTGACAGAATGGGGGCCACCAAGAAGATCATCTTGTTTGCCAACCTTTTTGAGATAATTGGTGAGTCCACTCATATTTCCTATTTCCATCACTACTTCCTTGAAATGGTATTCTCATGAGAATAACCACTTGAACCTCAATATTATGTTGTTGTATGTTGAGTCTTAATGTATATGTATATTTATTTCCATACTCCTTTTTACTCTCCAGGTAATTTCATGTACTTTATGGGCTTCTCCAAGTGGCTTTTACTTTCAAGCAGACTGGTGGCAGGTGAGTCTGCACAGAGTGACACTGTGACTTATTATCCATTTGGCAGATGGCAGGCCAGTAGAATATCAACCTCAATGTTTCAGTGCTATAATTTACATTTCATGAAATATGTATTCTCCTCAGGCCTCGGCACAGGTGCTGGCTCATCTATCTTTGGCTTCCTGACCAGAAGCACTGCCCCGGAGGACCGCGCCACTGTATTTGCTGCTGTCATGGCATGTCGACAAGCTGGCCTTCTGATTGGTCAGTGCTCCACTGCTTTACAACTTCTTACAAATTCTAAAGGCTGCGCGCTGATAATTTGAGTTTAATTATTATGAATTGTAATGGGTTTGTATTCTTTACACAGAAATGAACACAAGGTTACTTGTGCACCATATTACTCGTGCTTTCAAAATTTGATTGGGTCGATATTACTGGCCGTCTAGCCTTCTGATACATTTCACACAGGGAAGATTTTGCGATGCATTAGCTCCTTACAGTAATTATGTAGAATGATTCACCAAGGTTTGGGGGTAACATATGGTTAAAACGCGTGTTTTAACTTTGTGTTTGATACAGGTCCAGCATTTAACATTTTCCTGAGGCTGTGTGATTTCCACCTGGGTCCTTTTGTGGTCAACAAATACACTGCGCCAGGGGTAAGGACCAAATTATGGTCGTGTGTACAATAAGTTGTGTCAACTTTGCAATGCTTTTATTTCCCCCACCAAAGAAAAGCTGTAACACTCGTCTTCCACCCATTGAAGTTGTTCATGTGCCTGCTGTGGATTCTCCTTCAACTGGCGGTGATCTTCATGTACTGGGACCTGCCACCTCTAGAGAAGGGGAAGGCCAAGGAGAGTTCTGCAAGCCAGAGCTGGCAGGAGGAGAACGAGCAAGGGCTTGTGGAAGAAGACGATGACGAGGGAAAGCCGCTAATGGTATCCCAGGAGCTGGTGGGGTCCTACGGCTCAGTGGTGTCATCCAACCGATCCAAATACCCCACCGCTGCTGTCTCAAATGCCACACTGAATCACGTCTCTCCACCTCCCTCTCCCGAGTCTCATGAGTCCTCAAGCCCCTTTAAGGATTTCAGTCTATCTCGAGGTGGGTGGTTGACAGTGCGTTTGTCGATATCTTTCTGGGGTCCATAAAAAGTCTGGAAATTGCTTTAAAACACATTCTCTAAATTTAAAATCTTACAGACAATTGACTTGTCTGACATACAGTTGTTAAAGGCTTGATAGTAAAATGCAAAATATTGGGGGTTTTTTTCCACATCATGTCTGATTTACTCTACACTACTGGGCTTGATTTTGTTTAGTCATTCATTTCTTGTTGTCATTCTCTTGTGTGTTTAAAGTAGACTTCAACTGGCTAAGTTTTGTTAGCTTTGTTCACTTTTTTCACCTTTTAAACTGTGTCTAGGTAGCACCCTGAGGAATATATCTTAAATA
>LKNJ01000048.1:307918-359787 GCA_002120245.1 Maccullochella peelii | reverse complement strand
TATGTCTTTCTGTAACATGCAGATGTGGTTTTAAAAGTGGTGGATATACCATTGCAATGCTCATTTTGTCTTTGTCATTTCTCTCCTTCTTCAATCTCCCTGTTCATACCTCGCTGTTGGTCTCTGACTGTTTCTTCTGTCTTTCTCCTTTAGCCGGCTGCATGCTTCTTGCAGCAGCCTCCGCGAACACGCTTGAGTGCCCGCAAACCCCCGCAATTACATAATTGTGGCTGGCGTGCGGACCTGATGTGTACCTCTCGAAATTTGAAACATCAAGGTCTGCGGCCGTGCGGCAGTCCTTGTTGATAATTGGCTAGTTGGTCTGTGCCCCCCAACCCTAGATCACTTCCTCTTCCACTTCTTTTAAAAACACGCTGGCAGCCAGGAAGCCAGAGATTGTCAGAGATTACAAACATAGCCAGATGGCTAACAGCTCATGGAGGGAGATAGCAATGACTCCTTCGACGAGCACACTGTGAAGTCCGTCTGTCTCTGACTCTCTCTCTTTGTCTCTGTAGAGTTCCTGAGAGAAGAGGTGGTCGTGCTGCTGGCTGCTCAGTTCATCACCCTCTTCAATCAGACAGCGCTGGAGGTGCAGTAAAGAAACACGCACATACACATACAGTAGATATTATATGATTGAATAAAAAGCCAAGTTCTTTATAGTTCTTTATTTAGGAATCACTTTCCTGAAACTAGTAGAGTAATCTGCTATTGATTGTTGTTTCTAAATAATGCAGAAACATGTGAAACCACACTGGGATAGGAATTATGGCTCAAGAATGCTTTTAGGACTTTAAGACAAAATTGCATGTTAATATGGGCATTTATGCATGTGCCAATGTCTTCATCCATTCCCTCCTCAGACCATGGTGACCCCGCTGACCCAGAAGTATTTCGGCTATGGGGAGCTGGAGAACAGTGTGATGTACTGTCTCTGCGGTGTGGAGGTGATCGCTGGCTTCCTGTTTGTGCGCTGGCTGAGCCGGCGTGTTGCTGAGCGGGTGGTCCTGGCCATCGGTCTTACCATCTGCAACATCTCTGGCATCTGGTGCCTCATCTTCCTGGCTAGGCCACTAGGTCAGGCTGCACTGAAGAAAGTCCTCACTTTTGTTATTGTACACGCAGATCTTCCTCAACAGTAGGAGTCAGTTTAATTCCAGGAGGTACATTATTTACTGACAAGCCCAAGTGTGCTAAGTATAGAACATCTTATATTCAGCAGATCTTAAGTCTATGATAAGCAAGCTAAAGCATATAGGCATCCTCATGATCAAAACTTTTAAATGTCCCATTAGAACTTGGCTGCATCATGCTTAATCACTTAGTGTTTTGGTTTTTTCTGTTGCCCTTTGTGTTTTCTGTAGGTGGTTTCCCATGGCAGCTGACTGAGTTCATCATTGGGGTGTTTCTGCAGGTTTTGGGTTTGCCATTTGTAGCCGTGGCTCAGGTTTCCCTCTTCTCCAAAGTTACTGCTGAGAAAACACAAGGTGAGAAACAGCGCCTTCTAGTGGAAAACAGAAAATGTTGCATGTTGGATGGTATTTGGTCTTGCTGCTTTTTCCTGTAGCTCATTTAGGCTGTGTGGGTCCAGTATCCCTGACATGGACTGCACATTTTAAACATGTAACTTTTCCTGTAGGCCTACCCTGTGATTTTTGGTGTGTTGAGTTCTCATCTTTCTGTATCTTGCTTGTATTGCAGGTTTCAGTCAAGGAGTGCGTCGCTCAGTGGGAGGTCTAGCTACCATCCTGGGCCCTCTGTGGGCTGGTGGCCTTACTGAGAACATGTATATCATGATGGGGGTGATGCTGGCACTGCTGGCACTGCTAACGGTATGCGAAAGGAAATGAGACAGAGGATGTGTCTATGTCCAAGTCATCATGTCTGTGGTTGAGTGAAGGAGATGGACCATTGTTTGTGATGGAATTATGGCCATGTGGGGGCTAAAACAGACTATTTCTCCTCCAGTTTTGGCAGTTGTGGTATTACCACATAACCAAATCTAATTTAGTGGGACTTTATTAACCTCTAGGGCTGGTTATCGAATCTCAATACAACATGTGTCCAAAGCATAGAGAATCAGAGCGTGTCAAGCATCAAAATTTGTCATCAAATTCTTAGACTTTTTAAAATGATTCTTGGATTAAAATATGTCCTTATCTAAATCAGACCACTCTTCCAATTTTAGAGTATATTTTATACAGGCAATGTTCTTTATTTAATCTTGATGCATTGAGAAGTTTAACCATTTTTGTTAAATGAAAAAACTCAGGTATTGTAATAGCACCAATATTGTTAAATTTCAAACAGTATCACCCCCAATAACTACTTACATGAAACAAACTAAGACAAATCTGAAAATGAATGTAACATGATTTTGTTTTTATTTTACACATTTCTTTGTATAGAGTTACTCATATGGTCATTTTCAGTATCTCCACAAATGTAAATTCAGTGTACAAAGTAATATTATTTGATTGTGGCTCTATATATATTTGTGCTGTTGTTTAATGGTGCCTTGTGATTGACAATAGTATTACTTTCCCTAAATTCCTCTCTCTAGTAGATTACCGATTTACCTTACATTAGGTGTGAGTAATATGACTGGCTGAGAAGATAATAATTAATCACCACACCCTCTTCTTTTGTCATGTGCTTGTATGAAAACACATAGCAAGTCCTCTTTGATTTACCCTCATTGTCCATGTGCACAAGACAGCACTTGCAATGGTTAAAATCAGGCTCCATAATCTGTCTAAATGCGGGTTTTGTTTTTGTTTCAACAAAAATTGCAATGGTAGTTTTTTTTTGTTTTTTGTTTTTTTAGCAGTGAGAATCTAATTAGAACAAATAAGAAACAAACAACTTTCTTTATTTTTATTGTAAAGGACATGCTGTTGTACATCGCTGATAGCTCTGAAGCAGGGTTTCAGGATTCACAGCATCAAGCCTTAAAACTTAAACATTTTGGTCAGTTTCCAGGATTCACTTTGAAATTTTAAAATATATTTAAAAGAAAATAAAGTCCACCAGTGTCGTCAGGGCTGACTGATAATGGCAGATCAACAACCAGATATGTGATTTTATCATTTTAATATTTGTTCTTTCTTATTTTTTAATAAGATTTAGGAGTTTCTTTGTGTGTGTGTTAAACAGCGAGAGATCTCAGAACTGGATTTAGAAAATAGTTGAAATATAAAAGACAATCCAACATTTTTTTTAGCCCCTCATAGCTACCTTGCTAAACAGTTGATCTCCTTTTCATCTTAATTTTGTCTTTTCTGTATTAATACTAATCAAATATTGTCTAAAACAGATGATGCTGGCTTTCTCATACGACCGGCTTGTTGCACCTGCTGCAGAGGAGCAAGTGGACGACTCGGACAACAGTGGCTAGTCCAGCAGATGGTCGGTACAATAAAAGTGGATATGGTAGGTAGCTTTTTACAATTATCATACATTTAGTAAAGGGAGGTATTACATTACATTTATTTAGCAGGTGATTTTATCCAAAGCGAGTTGCAATAAGACCTGTATTGTATTAATGCAAGACCATTTTTGTTCTTGCATGAATATGTAATATGAGCCAGTAACAATCAAACTGGTCTCTGGGATTTTGGATCCTTATGTTTGTAATGATCATTTGATATATTCCCATGCAAAATGTATTATTAATTAGTTATTGGTTTGCATGGTCAGATGACTGTCCAGACTGTAAATAGCATCCTTGTCTACCACCTTACTGCGTCTCATCCTGAATTTTTTTTTTCCCCCTTCTGCCAGTGCACAGTGGGTGTCCACAGTTTTGCTTGCTGCATTGGGACCAGGGTGTGGGGTGATAACACACACCGACAGCACACACACCTCACCTCTTCCTGGGTGCTTACCTAAAGCTCGGACTTGTCAGCTTTGTGCGCAGAGGCTGATCATCAAAGTACAGATATGGTGTACATGTGTATTTCCCATGGAAATATAGAATCCTGCCGACACTGCATGTGCAAGATTTGGATGAAAATCCTTTCCGTTCTTTTGTGTTCTGCACTGAGTACCAACTACACTAGGTGCACCACACATTTTGCCCGTGTTTCACCACATGCAATATAACACTTATTGTTCAATTAATGAACATGCCAAATGGTTGTGGATTTAGCTGACCTATGTCATTGTGCTGCAGGAGAATACATTAATTGTTCAGCCTTGATAATACCTCATCTTCTGGAAAAACAGACATTCAAAATATTTAGCAGCTCACTGAACAGAGTTGAAACTCCCAAAAGCAATGTTTTTATCTGTAAGGAGTTTCTCTGGCAAAGAAAAAAACAGGCTTTATTGTCCTTTATACTTTATTAGACCAAAATTTTTCTTTGCTGATACATTACACGAATTTCAACCTTGATTAAATATCATTTCAATCCATTTCATCTTTGTCTGATATAAAGAAAGTTTCTCCTTGAACACAGCAAAATATTTGCAAAAACTGTATGTTTTTGTTTCTTTGCTAGCTGTATTTATTCCTTCAAATGTTGAATTATGTGCTTTGTGAGTGAATACTTTTCGAGTGGCCTCTACCATTGAAGCAATGTTCTGGGTGTATAAAAGAGCTACTAACACTAACACAAAATAATTGAATTAATGTGGGTTTTAACTGTACTGTAACACTGTAACAACCAAGTGTTTGTCATCCCATGGTGATGAAAATGCTGTTTCAAAAGCATTTAAAACCTCACAGCAATAAAATTCTCCGTGAAACACTAAATACTCTTAGTTTTTGGTATGAAAGTGGTCACATTAGGAGATATAAAATTTTGGCTCAGTATCATCTATCATGTTATTTCTACAAAATTGGAATTGATTTAAAAACCACCAGCCTCAAGGCTGGTGAAGGATAAAATAAGTGTCCTGTTTAAAAAAAAAAAAAAAAAAAAAGAAGCAGAGCAGTACAAATTTCTAATTGTTAGATGTCAATGTAGTACATATTTTTAACACTGGTGGGCGCTCTTAGTCTTTCTACTAAAGCACATCTTCGTCATTACTGCTGAGCCTAACCTTTGGTGTGTGTGATCTCAGTCAGTCAGATAACTCTAAGGTCAAGTGCACCATCACATACACATATAGGGGAAAACAGCTTAATTGGCAACTTTGTTTTACAAAAATAGTCTTGTAGTTGTTTTAGGTGGCAGTACAGAAAACACACAACTGTCAGTCAAAGAGCAGTTTTTTTCCACCCAAAGGCTTTAGTTTATGTTTTTTACCTCTTGATAATTTGTTCAGGTTTTTTACTCGCAAACACTGAAAAATAAGTTATGAACTATGAGACTATTTATTTCTTATTTATTATACATTTATTTATTAGATATTTTGTGGGAACCTAACATGTATGTTAACTCATTTGTTATCCTTTTCTCTATACAGAAAAAATAAACTTCCACCACATATCATTGTGGTGTTATGTAACACGTTCATGTTATGTATTTTTACTTTATTATTTATTACATTCAGTATTTTATATTTATTATGTAAGGGGCCATGAAAAAAATCTAACATAAATGTTATTTAATAAATCCTATCATAGGTCAGAGCTTCTTCTGCATATATACTTCTGCAGTCACAATTTACCATAATGTTTATTTTCTTCTCATTTTTCATAAAATACTATCTACTACTACTACTACTATAATTATCTATAATGTGGAAAATATTAGTGACAATGGCTATTATATTCAAATATAATTTAAAATTTTAGAATGAAATTAAAAAAACAAAAAACAAAGTCGGGACAGTAGGGTCATATCTTACAAAGTAATTAAACCTGGACTTTTATTTCTGAAGGTTTATTTTCCTCATACATGACATTGTATATACCACAACATTTAATGCACAATCGAGTATAATAATCTTACTAGTATAGATTATTTTTTTGTATAATTTTTTTAAATATGGATTTTGTTTAAATAAAATATGTAAATGTATAATATGTAATATACATAAAATCTACATATATACAATTAAATGGTCATTTTAGAAATTCTAATGACAAGGTCTATATAAATATTCACTCTAAAAAATTTTAAGCACAAATGAAAAACATGAACATGCAGTGTTAAAAACAAATATTGTTATTTACCTTTTATTTATTTATTTCTTATCAGGATTCGGTAATACAGAATCTGTTTTATGAATAAATTAAACTATTAGTCATGTTTGTGCCATACAGAATGATATATTTTGGAAGTGTTTTTGCTATAAAATTTCAAACTCACATGCTGCAATATATATGAAAAAAAATAATTCAACATTTTGTTAGTGACAAATTAACATAATTTATAAGATTCATGTATAGGAAAAATATTGTTACTTACAATGAATTAAATGATATAAATAGACAACAAGAATTCTTAGTTTAGTTAGACCTGAAGTCTTTACACAAGTGACACAGAAACCAGCACATTTCTAAACCTGGTTTTCACAACATTTGGTGTGGGGTCACTGTGACCTCACTGACAGAAGCAGAAACGAGGGTGTAGTTGAGGTCTGTCTCGCTCGTGACGACACATCGTCTGCCTGGTGACGTGGTGGCGAGGAGGCGTGGCCTCAGACATGAACTCTTGTTGAACCCGTTTTGGTGTTGGGCGGGGCAGGCTCAGAAATGTTACGACACAGGGCCAGTAACAGAGATATTTTGAGGTTTGGATTTTTTTTTATTTTTTTTTTTTCATTACTTGATCCCCCCACCTCCTGCCCATCAAACACACACAGACATGCACACACACAGAGCCCGCAGCAGCAGTCTGACCGAACAGCGACCCTGCGTATCAGGGTCAGAAGTGTAGAACACGTCGTGTGTCATATTAAGAGTAGTAGTCAGGGCAAGTTTGGTAAACTCGCTCCTCCTCCATCTCCGCTAATCACAGGGATAGGTTTCGAGGCATAACGGCCAAATTCAGCGATGATAATGGAAGTGAACTTTTGGTACACTGTGTTTTTCCTCGACTAGAGAGGGCAGCGAGGGCAGGTGGAGTTCAGTGGAGCTTAATTCTTTTTTTTTTTTTTTTCAATCTTATTCCCCAGGCTTGATCACTGATTGACCCTCCCTTCACTAGATAATGGAGGGCTGAATTTGGATGATGCACTGCAACACTGGGGCTTGTGGGACATTGCAGCTTAGCCCTTACATACATATTTTACACGTGGGAGTGTGGACAAAGCCACATTGCAGCATCAACAAACACTTTTCCCACACATCTCCTTTTTCTCGTCCTTTCACATGCACTTTACAAGACTCTTTCCCCTGTTCACGGGACAACTTAGAAGTTCAAGAATAATACCTTCAACTTGATCATTATAAGACTTTCATGAAGCTAGTGGAGATGGGTAATAAATGGAGAGAAGTGCTCTCAAGCCAGAACTTTGGATTTTTTGAGCTGCCAAGCGTATTAAATATTTAGTTTGTCCACTGGTGTCACAGATCCTTAATGTTTTTGCAAAAACTGCTCGAGCCACAGCCAAATCAAAATGGTGGCATCGACAGAAACCTGTGAAAATCTGTGAGTGTCCTTGCATGGATAGCACTTGAATCGTGTGTTAATAATACATGTGTCACTCCAAAGAGGTGCAACATCTCGAAAGCAAGACAAGTTATGGAGAAAAAAAGGGAGAAGCAGAGTGCTTGAGTTGTGATATAATGGGGGGAAAAAAAGGATGCACTGCGACACAAAGGCTAAAATACAAGACAATCTCATGCCAAAGTTAGACTTTAGCCTAGTTTCTGTAGTTTAAAAGGTCATCTGGAGAGTCTAGTTTTGTTTGGTTGCTGTATGAAATGGCACTGGAAAAATTGAGCTCTATTTCTGTCACCCAAGGCTGTGTGACATGCAGAGGATTTTTTTCAGGACTAGATCAGGAAAGCACGGTTGTGTAATGCTTCTTCTGACTGAATGAATAATTAAGTCTGCGTAGCCTATAGCCGTGGCGCCCTGGCCTGTGTTGTGCAAGCTAGCCAGCTGCTATTTTACAGAGAGTTCTGTTTTGCCAAATGGGTCACGCTTCAGTCATCTTCAGCGCTGGAAGTTTTCTTCTAACAACGCCCTTCCACCTCTCTTTGATCTTAAAACATCATACGCTTATTCTGGATTTGTAATTCCGATGGTCTTTTTGACCCTTGCCATCGCACTAGTTCTGTTTCAAGACCTGTGTGGTTGATGAAAGTGGAGCAGCACAGGAGGGATTAAGGATACTTCTGTCACATTTTACACCTTTTCAAACTCTTTCATTTGGCCGGTTTTCAAACTCTATGAAAAGAATACTAATTTGTGCTTGTCATTGTAGCGCTATTCTGGCTTCTTCCATTTCTCCTTCCATTTTTTATCAGTCCTGTGTCACTGCTTTAATTGTGTTCTGACCACCACCATCACCCAACCCGAAAAGCCACGATGTACCTCCACCCTCATCCGTCCCCTCTGTTCCCAGATCAGAGATTACTAGCCCATCTGTATCACCAGAGCCAGGCCACGCTAAGCCGATGGGAGCCCTGCTCAGCAAGACACCACTGCAATTGTTAACCCTGATTAACTTGATGTGGCGTTCAGTAGAGGGAACAGTGTGAAAATCAAGCCAGTGGTGTGACCCAGTGCCCTGCCACTGAACCGAGGGGGAATTGGGCAAACTTGGGGAGGGTGGATGAGAACGGGAGCCAGGAAAAAGAGAGAGGAGTGAAAAGAGAATAAAAACCGAGACAGAGTGATGGCAGAGAGATTAAGGCAGCTTGAAGCTCCTACCAAAGATTGCATGGGTGGAACAGATATTTGCACATAAGTATCTTTCTCTGTTTTAGTGTCGTGAAAACAGGGTGTCAGTTACGATATAGACTCCAGAAGTAAAACATAAATTTGTGTGACTTTTAGTGGGGTTCTGTAGAGCCGCTGGGTGCAACAGAGGACATTAAAGATTCAGTTGTAACTACTATAGTGAGATTATCATTGCACAGAGAAGACAGTGTAGATGTTTGCTGCAAAGTATAAACTGGAGCATAGTTCATTCATGTCCCCAAGGTACAACAGACTTATACTTGTTCAGATAAAGTATTTTCTCATAAAACAGTGTTATAGTCATCCTTCAGTTATTTTGGCATATTTGTATATAGAGTGTTAAATAATTAAATACAATGAAATTCCTTGTCAGATAACATTTGAACTGTTTATAGACGTGATATAACTCCTCCTTATTAAATCATTGCTGTGCCGTGAATAATTATTATGTTTTTATATGCTTTTCAGTTTGATGGCCTTTGTACGATTCCTCACAGATGAGCCTGAAATTATTACTGTTTGCACATTAAGAGTTTTGTACCTAGATATATATCACTGCCAACAGCTCAGTTAGAAAGGTCAAGTGGCCACCTTTGATATTTTGGTTATGACATATTGCTGGGCCAAGTTGGCAGGAAACCATCAGGCATGTTGCCGGGCAGAATTTCATCTTGTGTGTTTGAATTCCAGCATAATGTAGAAATACTGAAAATAGAATATTTGCCAGTGTGTTTTTACATAATGATATTTAATCTACAAGCTCTGTTGCACTTGAATGAGGGAATGTTTTTTTGCACTGATTTCAAAACAGTTAAAACTGTATAAGAAATGTTTTCATCTGTGTATGGTAGAATATTCATATAAAATCTATAAATAATATATGTGCCAAAAAAAGGCTTCAAAACTATCTTTTTAACATGTTCTAAAACTGTTGGTGTAAAGAATTCCACTGTGGTAATGTAGCTGTCTACTTGATGGGGTGGAGATGTTATGTATAAGGAAGCTTTAAGAAAATAATATCTTTGTGCATTTGCAATGACATCCCCAAACAAATGCAGAGATAATAACATGTTGAACCCTGTAACAACCCCAGCAAGCCCCTCCCTGTCTCAGCTCCTGGACATTCCTCCTTGGACCTAATAATTAAGCTGCTTTTGGCATTATAAGTTGAGAAACAGCTTTGCCAACCTGTAGTGACAATTCTCTCTCAACTCAACCACTGCTTTGTGGAGGTCGCCACTGTCTTACTTGCAATGCTTGGATGCTTTCTAGCTCCCACTCCCAAATCTTTTATCATCCCACTGAGAAAGTAATCCCACTCAGCCAGTAATCATAAACAAGTGCTGAGCATGTTTCATAAGCTGACCTTTTTTGATTTAGTGTAAATAAATGTGAGAAATTTTAATGAGAAAAAAAATAGCAGCTCGTACCACGTGCATGAGTGACAGTTCATTAAGTATCAGCCTGTATCTACTGAAAGTCATTCAAATTGAAGTAAAGGCAGAGAAAAGTATGGGGAAGATGGAAACAGTGGTTTGATCGTATGTACTGTAACAAAGTGTTCACAGGTTTGAGCTTCACAACATCTAGTGTGTGAATAGTCATGTTAGCTTAAGGGACAATCCCAGTGATTCAGCATGTTTTAGCCCATTTACGTCAGACGCTTGAAATGTGCTTGAGATGTGTAGTCCATCACAGTCAATATCAAGTCTGCGCTGATTCCAATAAAGTTCATTTATTGTTACGTGGTAATGCAGTTTAAGTGTAGATTGATTGGAAAAGTGTGTTACCTTGCAACGATAATGCAACTTTGACAATATCTGAAACTCTGCAGCACAGTTTGCAAAATGGTCTGCTTGAATGTAAAGTATACATGATTTGTAGTTAGGGAGCTCAAACATGCTCAACACTCTTATGGTCCAAAAAGTTGAACTACTACTACTCAGGCATGATAAGCTGACTCGGGTACTAAATGGCTGAAATATAAAATGTAAATGTTCTTATAAGAAAACTCTCTTTAGGGGAACTATCTTGTGCATTCATGTCAAGTACATTTGGACAGATTTCTTCACATTCTGGGGGACTTTAGTTCAGCTTGTTTGATCAGGTGAGGACATTGCCAGTCCGATGTCTTTAAAATAAATAAAATAAAAACCTTGAAGGAGCAAGTTTCAGTCCTCTTTAAAAATACAGTGTAGTTCATTAGAAGTGAGAAATTAACCTGAACCAACTACAAGAGACAACAACAAACCTGGGTATATGAAGGCAGTAGTTGACCCCCCTTGGATAGACTGGAATAGCACAGTTAACCAATGAAATCCACAGTCTATAGTATTTCTCCAACTAAGTTGTTTCTTCATTTGTTTTGAACTTTTCTTTTTAGGAGCAAACTCCAACTTGCTGAGCTGAAGTTGCAGGGCCAGAGGTCAGATTCCTTTTGACCAGTAGGTGTGATCTCACCCTGAGATCAACAACAAAAAGTCAAGGACAGTCTCTTCCAAATACTTGTGAGAACTTTGTTGGTGCAGTTTCTGGATAGGGGGTTTCTCAGCCTGTTCTGGGTTAGACGGGGTGGACATTAAGAGAAACAGACAGGAGGGTGGGGGAGAGGAGGGAGAGAATGTGTGAGGCAGGAGCCAGCAAGGAGGCTGGAGGAATCTTACAGAAAAGAGGGTCCAGGGACATGCTGTGTTGTTAAATTGCTCATTAAATCCAATTAGGCGGAGGTAGAGGGAGACAGAATGGAGGGCGTGTAGAGGGCGGTAGAGCTTTAGTCTTGCTGCTCCTGAGGAAGATTGCGTGCCAAGCCGAGCAGGTGACAAAACTCCAACTCTGAACTCCTGACCTAGCCATGGGACTCCCCACTTCTTCACTCCTTTTCACCCCCCCCGCCCCACTCACAGCTTTCACCTGCGACCTCTCTGTCTTTGTAGCGCTACAGTGAGGTGTGAGGGTGCTGGACATATTGTGTGACACTGCTGACATGTCAAAGAGTAATCAGTCTGACTGGCCTTACATGCAAAATACACCGTCAAGCCAATTAATGTCTCATCAAATTAAAGAAAGCTGCAGCCTGAGTGTTGCTCTCATGTGGTGCTGAAACACTGCAGTCGCACCAGAGCAGTGCCAAGGCAAATGCCACACAATTACACAGCATAACACCGCCCTGCCGTGGCCTCTCAATAACCCCTCTCTAAACTTTTACAAAAACTAAAATTAATAATAATAATAATAACCATGGACAAATGCCCTAACCCTCCTGGATTTAATAATCCATCCACAGTTCCCCACACTCTACATTTCACTTTCTTCCCTACTTAATCTTTTTCTCCAGTTATCATGGTTTATACTGTTTTTGTGTCTCAGAAATGGAGTGCAATGGTTTGCTGCACAAACAAACAAGGACGGATTACGAGGGACTTTGACAACTTAGTCATTCTTCTCTTGAAGTCTCATTTGGTTTGGTTCATTCTTGTTTATGTCCTAGACTGTCACAATACTGCTGCTCTAATACACATTGTTTTTCCAACTCTTGTTCCACCGTTTGTCCCTTATCTGTGATTCATGTGTCACGTCTCTGTGTTGCCTGTCCTTTCTAATCCAAATCCTCTGCCCTTTTGTTAAAGGTATTTTACCCTGTCTGAGTGGACCTGCTTGTATAACTGATTTAACAATTGTTAAACTATTAAAAAGATATAAATTGCCTTGGAAAACTAATCATTTGATATGGATGTGACATGCTGTTACAGCTGTACACTGCTAAGTAAATGACCTATGATGCAAGTGACACCTGTCATGTCCAGGAAAGTTTATATGCAGTTGCCTCTGAATGTAATCAAATGCGGCTAGAGCAATCTGGTTATTGGTAAATGATAATGGACTGAACAATTAATTTAGGCTATATGTGGATTGTTTGGCCAAATCTCCTCTTTACCAGGGCAATACTGAGGCCAATTTGAAGTAATGAAACTGCTTTATTATGAATTACTTGTATACACTCTTTTTATTTATTTAAAGTCAGTTGTATGTCCCATTTTCTCTACATGATGGTTTAAAAGCTTATTTGCCTGCTCTACTAAAGTCTAGTGGGACATTTTGTTAAATGGCTGTATTCATTCATTTAAGTTTTTCTTAATATTTCTTGCCATAAAAACTGTCAAATTTCTGGAACACGTGTCTAAACAATATTGGTATCCGACTTTTAAAAACCCACTATGTTGATTTTTAAATTATAAAATGTAAACTGCGCCTCACGTCCCCAAATGAATCGGAAAAAAAATACTGAAGAGATGGCATGTCTTCAATGATAGCTACATATACTTAAGCTTCATAGAGTAGATAAATACTCTATACTTTATAGAGTAGATAAATAATGTGTATTTGGATTTTAAACATTTTAAATAGCTAAGCAGTCAATAAACTACAGTACATGTAGATGTTGGACTTGAGCTTTGACTTTAATTTTGACTTTAAATAGGCAACTAGGACTCTGAAATTCATGTTTGCGGTATGACTCCCAGATGAATGTTTTCCTGTTCTAAAATGATCCACCATACAGTATGTCAACTAATCAGAGGGTTTCCATCTTTCCAAAAATACAATTTTACAAAATACTTTTTCATAAGTGCAAAGGGCCAGGGTTGGGGCCTTGAGGAACACCTCTGATGCTATTTTGCTTTACTGTGTTGGTAAGAGTGCATTTGCAATATCCCTGACACACTCCTAGAGAAAATCAATTTCTGTCTGAGACCACACAAATGTAACACTTTCTTCTTGAGCATTTCCGTAAATATTTCATGGCAAATTTTGTCTGATTTTTGTGTGGACTAAATGGAGTGAATCCAAGCTAAAGCACAAACTGAGGCGACTAATTAATGTCGAGAAGTTTTCTGGGTTCACAATAAACGCAATTAAGTTACATGTATCTGTAAATAAAGATTGCAGTATTTGCAATAAAATAATACTCAATAAGCTTATCATTAGATCACTGAAATCCAATACAAGCTGTAGCTTGATCATAAATTAACAAATTCTCTTTTATAACGGTCATGTTTATTGGCTTTTAAAATGCAACAGGTACTTACTCATCAGGTACTTATTATATTTGCTTGATAACTTGTTTTCTGTTTACTTTATATCATGCTTACTGTATTCATTAATATGACATTCTCACTCAAATATACCATCAAATGTTGTATGTCATTTTTCACACAATATTAGCCTCACAAAATAAGTTTCAAATGTACATTATGTAGATTTAGAATACAGACATTCTTGAGTCTGTATGGTTTAAGAAATTTCCCTTCACTTGGTTTCCTATTTAATGTACTGTGGTTAATTCTACATTATCTGCATTCTGATCTTCTGTTATAATGTCTTAGTTTTACTCGTGTTTCGCAGAGTATGTTTATCACAGACTGTAAAACAGTCAATCTTGGTTTTTCCTTTTGCTCTCATGTATCTTCCTGTCCTTACTATGTGTAGACATTTATTGGTTCCTTCTGGGTCTGTATGCAGATTATATGGGCTTTTCTATCTTCAAAACCATCGGTTGAAGTGACTTTTTATGGCCCCTGGAGCTGCTTTGGTTATCTGTCCCTTAGGTCAGACTGAATTACTGCTGGCAGAAATGTTTCTAGGTTCTCTTTCCTCTTATAGGAGCCACAGCAAAATGATTTAAAACTCAAAGTTCTGGTGTCTCTTGATGGATTTAAACTGACAATAAAAGATCTAACGGCAAACTCAATATTTTAATGATTTTTTTTATTTTATTTAAGGTTTAACTACCTTTGGCCCATGAGCCTGCTGACTTAATGGGAATATTTCTTTTCGGATTGAGGCACCTATATAGAACAATTTAATTTGTTCAACTGTATTTTTATTTCTAATTTCTTTTAATTTAATGTGCTTTTTCATATTTGCTTTGCATGCTTTGCCATATTTACATATTGTAAATGTACACATTGTACATTTTCTACAGGTAAGTTTGAGTGTACTTTCAAAAGTGTTTCTGTTTGTCATAACGTTTTTTTTTCCTTTTTAAAATTCAAATATAACAAAAATGTATGGAAAGCAGCATCATCCCCTTTCACATATTTCTAAATGATAATGTAAATTAAAAACATAGCAAGTATAAAGTCTATAACAAGAAATAATTACTTGTCAATAATCACTACCACATTATTTAAACATTTATCTTTATAACTGCTAACATTCATGAGTACTACAGTTTTGATAAATACTGCACTTGCACAATTGCAAGATAAATTGTGAGGCATTTCACATTCAGTCACACAATGTTTTGCATATTTTAACATTAACTTTGGGAGGTTAAAATTCTCCCAAAGTTTGAACTTAAGATAAATAAATCAAATAAAACAATATATATATATATATAATTACAAATACTCACATTTAGTTCTTTTGTGCTTTTCTAAAGACCGGTATTTAACATTTAATAAAACACAATGATATAGAATAAAACGGAAATGAACAGTTTTTGGTTTGAAGTTTCATTACCACATGTTTTTTTATTGTTATAGTATAGTGTAATAGTATAATACATACCTGGGACACATAGTTTCCAATAATGGACAGTATCTTACCATTTTATTAGATGTAATTATCCTCTGTGCTTTACATTTACTATAATATGTTCTAATGTTTAGCTTTTTGTCATTGTAACGGCATTTGTCATTCAAATACTGGCTCAAACATTTTTACAAAGAAACTCAATTTCCTCAGAACGATTCAGACTGTAGTGCCGCGCTGCCTCTGAGACATTATGTAGCACCTGACCATTTAACTGTGAAGTTTTGAAAACTAAGTCCTGCAGACAGAAAGTCAAGTGTTCCCACCCTGACTCCAATAGCCCCGAACAGGACAGTCTGTCTCTACTATAATCTCACTGGGTGGCTGAAAAGTGTTTGAGAGCTCTTTCTGTCTCTATATGCTCTCACATAAATATATTTCTCTATTCACCAACGATACCAGAATAGAAAAGGTGTTCTTCAGGGTTTGCGTGGTGTTTTTTTTGAGTTAACATTTCACTTAGTCGAGAAGGAGGAGTGGGTTTACGGCACCAATGCTGCCTGCCTTCACTAAGTGTTAGTATAAACACAGGGAGCAAAGACCTTAAGTGGCGCACTCCAAATGAACTCTTCACCCTTTTTTTCCCGCCGACAGCGGTGAGGCTGCCCTTTGTAAATGGCCGCCAGCTAGCAGAACAAAAACAAAGGTGGTCTGCAGAGGTCTGCGGTCAGTGGGCAGCAGGGTCAAGGTGGAAGTGGTGACTTACAGTATATGTAAAAGGAACGATAGACTGAGCTTGGTGCCTTTAATAGATGACTTGATGCCCAGTTACATTGGATATGCGTCTTTGTGCGCCCACTGAGGAAGTCCTCCAGGCCTTCTGAGTCGCAATAAAAGTCAGCAGAGCCACTGTAACCTTTTCTCGACCTCTGCCATTCTGTACTCCATTCACTGGGCTCTTGATCCTCAGCCATGCTGTCTCTGACTTTTTACAAACCCAGAAAAACAGACAGACATAACACTTGACAAACTCCTCTTCATGTGTAACATCACAAACGACCCAGAGAGTTGGCTCGATGGGGTTTCACAGCATATTAAGTGTACTGTCTTGCCTCCTTTTCCTGAATATGTATCAGGATGGCTTTGGGGGACAGTTATGCCAAATCTCTTTGTCAATCCCTCAAGAAAAGTAGAAAGATCTTTCCTAACAGGCTCTTAGTCCCTGAATAGATGACAACTTTGACACTGATGTATCATGTCTCAGTAGGCATGGAAGGCGGCCTGCCTTGGCTTGAATCAGCGCAGGCAGCGAGCCAACAGAGGTACACGAGGAACGTGGGTGGGTGAGGTTGGGGGACCTATTTAAAAACAATCCTATCTGTGGATCCACTGTGGGCTAAACAGAGGATTGGGCCTCATTAAGATAAGAGTGTCCACGAAAGCAAACCAGTTGATGTGAAAATGCTGTCACAAAGGCTGCCGAGAGGCAATGGCCCATTTTTTTTCTCTCTGAATAGCTGTGTGCCTTTCCAGTGCATCATATCTTTGCTAGTACTGAGCATGCTCATCAGCGTCTCCCCTCCATTCCCCTTCATCACGTCCATGTTGCTGCCGGTCACGTGTGCATGTCAGGAGTGGGAAACCAATGATAAACATTGACAAATAGGCCCGGCTGTTTTCCTGATGTGCCACAAAGCAGAAGTAATACGGAGATGCTGGGCAGAACAAAGTACTCGGGTCAGCTCACTCATGACAACAGTATTACTCAAAATGTTCCAAATTACAATTTGGCTAATTTGTAAACATCAGCATACTTTTGTTTGCTCATTATTGTACTATTTTCAGTATTTAGATTTAGTAATAATCTTCTCATTTGTCTCCAGTGGTTTCTCCTCTAATACATTAAAAGCACAAGATACATTAACATTTTTTATCTAGAAGTACTATATTTATAAACAATATATAAAAAACACCAAAATCATTATTAATCAGTTATCAGGTGTATATGAAGATTACAAAAAGAAAAACAGTTCCCATTCCATAAATTGGACTGGCTTTTTATTATTTAATGAAACAATTTTGTTTTACCGTTTTATTTCTATTTGATGTTTGTGTATTTCTTCCTAAAATGAATTAATACTGAATACAGTACAATTTTACTACACCATTATGCATGACAAGTCATAATGAAAATATATCAGTATATAAATAAGGCAAGGCTATTTCATTTATATTGCACATTTTACTACAGGGAAACTCAATGTGCTTTACATTTAATTGCATACAGCAACAAGTGTCATGACATAATAATTTAAACAATGAAATACAAGAACGAACATCACTGACAACCACTACACCTCCAAAAAACATTGAAAAACCAGACAAAATATGTAGAATTCTTATAATTCTAAATTACTTTTTTCTTTTTTTACACAATACAGGATTTCAAATATTAATAAATATTGAATAACCCTTGCTCCTTCAAAACACAGTTTCTTCTTATTGTTCTTATTGTTTAAAAGAGTACTGTGTAAATGTATATTTAATGATAACAAATAAAAAATAAACTGTAAATATGACCCATCCCTAAAAACACTTGTTGGAAATCAGGCTGCTTTGAGCATATGCACTCTACTATTGGCCCTATGAGCCATAGCACAAAATCTGATGCTTGGCTTGCTAATTATAGCTACCTAAAAGGATTTTGAGGGAGAAGATGCTCTTTAAGACATGATAAAATAATGCATGACTTTCAGTATTAGTAATGTGTTGTCAGAAATTGTAAAAATGTCCAGTCCTTATGAGCGTGTTTATTCTTCTATCTGGTACAAGCTGACAGCTACACTTTGACGCAATGAGCCTTTGAGGGGTTTAAAAACAGTAACAAATTTGCTAACAAATCTTTCTAAATAGACTACTGAATAAATGCTTTTGCTTTTCTTTTGTACATACATATACTACACACATAAAATACCCACATACATACATGCATTTATTAATATTACAATTAGTAGTTAAAGACCATAGATAATTAGAAGTAAAACTAGACTAGACCACATCAAAATGTAAAGTTTTATGGGCATGTCTCCTTGAAATGTACTATGTCATAATTAATTTAAAGTATTTATTCCTTTAGATGAATACGGATTTTCTCTGAGCTGTGCATGTATTCCGTACAGTGGACCAAACCAATATCAGCTGAGCCTGGGAGCCTGTGAACGCTCTTCATTGACATCATCACCAATGGCTAGAATGCTCCAAACTAACAAAGAAATGCTCTCAATTAATGTAGTGCATCAGACATGTGTCTAAGCTCTATTATTAGAGAATAAAAAGAAGCTTAGCTGTTAACTCAGACACCATGAACTCTGAATGACACGGGGTTCACTCAGAGGTTATTGGTTCAAATTAGCTGGAAGATCTGCTGACAGGTATTATTTGTTATATGACAGATATGCTCCGCTAGGGGGCAGTATATTACCTTGTTTTGGGGTGATACTGCTGTTAAGGGCAGAGTAATGAATGAATAGTGAGAGAGAGTATGAGAGATATGACCCTCTGATGAACTGCAAATCTGATGGGAGCTCAGTGGGGCATTGCTGACTGGTTAAATGCCAACCCTCCACCTGGAGAGGAGAACAGTGACAATAATGCATTGGTATGCGTGTGAGCGACTGAGTCTTTTTCCATGTCCACTCACCAAATGCTCACTTACAGACGAATGCTGCATGTATTTGCATTCGTCTGTAAAGTGAGCATTTGGTGAGTTTTTGGGTGTGGTTAATCATGCTAACATGTGGCCAGCAGTGCCGCAAACACAAGGTCTAGTACATCACGTTTCAGATTTTGTCCACTGTGTCATATCCCTAGTCCTACCGATGAAGCCCAGTGAACATTTTCCTTACAGATTAAATTGAGACTATTTAAGCCTTTTGCTGCCAGATCACTTCTCTAAACAATCCCCTGGCCCCTCTTTTCTTACTTTGGACTTTTTTTTAAACCCCCCCTGCCCCCCTTTTTTGGCTCTCTCCCTTACTTTTCTCCATCTCTTTATTTCGTTTCCTAACAAAAGCCAGGACCGGGAGGCACATGATTAGGCTGCCACTAATTGGTATCAGATTCACAGGTCTGGATCAGCAATGTGCTGGCTGGAGCCAAAGTATTGCTCACATCTGCCTAGAGAGTGGGTCGCTGAGAACCCGAGTGTGTCGAGCCATTTGGCCCACCATCAGTTTCTCGTAGGCCTGCCATCACGCACAGCGCTCCGGGGCCAGGCGAGCTCCAAGCACACACATGTATGACAGCTTTCATGTGCGAGCCAAACTCTGATCAGAGGACCTCCATATTGACACCTTTCACGGTTTGTTAGCACCTTGACAGTGAAGAAGCAGGACAGCTGAGACGTCTGCAGTGTGACGGAGAGAACCGACCGGCGTGGAGAGAAGGCTGAGGTTAAGGGAGGCAGGGCGGACATGGGGATTAGGGAACAGTGTCTGCCTGCCATATTTTCTGGCTTTGTGGCCCCCAGGCACAGAAACTCACATGCACAGGCTCACACGAAAAATATAAACATAAAATGCAGACATACACTTGTACTTGTCATTGCTAATACACTGTCAGTGAGCAGCATGTTTTCTTTGGGTTTTTGTTAAATAAAGGAGGAATTTTATGATTGGCTACGTCACTTCATTTGTTTTTGTTTTGACTTAATCGCAATGACATGAGTTGGCAGACTGTGGGGGGCAGTGGGTGGGGGTTGGGTGGACTGCAATGCTGTGCACAGATGAGGGCAGTAACAAGGAAAACAAAATTTAAAACAAAAAACAGAACAACAAAAGTGTGGGGACACCTGGATGCTCACAAGGGACATTCCTGACCCAGACAAGTACCTAGCAGGTTGTCAGTGGCTAAAGGATGGTTTGTGGCCATTAAGCTAGTGGGGCAATAGCATGCCCAACACAGTACACATATTTCGCCAGCAGTAAACACTTGGGAGGCTGCCATTGGATATGAGACAGCAGCCACAAGGGATTTCCTGCCAATAGTCCGACAGTTCTCCAACGTCAAACACTTGGCGGCTTCAGCACCACCCCTCTTTTGGTTAACCCCTTATTTAAGCTGACAAGTTCAACAAAAACACATTTGTTTACGACAAGGGGGCACACAACAGCCTTGTCATACCTTTTGAGGCTCACAGTACCGCCAAATCTTTTAAAAATCCAGCCACTGAGCAAGAGAATAGCACGAGATCCAGTGTCAAGATTCTTCCACGACCATAATACATTTGCTATAAAGGATATAGGGTTTATAACAATTTATCCATACTAATGATAATTACTGGTCAGATGCTGAAATGTGTGACTTAACAAAAGATGATGCCACATGGGTTCATTACCACCATAACAGGATATTTCAGGGACAATGGTCAAAAGCCTTGATCTTATGCTAATCACACCAAATGACAGATCTTTATTACATATGTGATTTATTACTCAGAATTCTGTCATCAGAATTTATATTAGAGATATAATTATCTGCATGCAATTGCATATCTCTATTGTTAAACTCTAAGTCTCTCATGTTGTTGCCATGAAATTATAGTCTAAAACTATTATTATTAATAGAACAAAACTATTATTTCAAGGTGAAAAGAGAGGCTAAGTTGTGTCAGAGACGTATGCAGGTCATGGAAAGTATTACCACTGATGCAGTTCATACTGGTTGATAACTTTCCAGTTATGAACCCACTATCTCTAACTCTAACTTGAGCTGGTGCTATGAAGATCTGTTTCAGAAGAGCTGATCTGAAGAGCTGTTTCTCTGACTCTTCACTGTGGTTTCCCACCAGTGCTGTCTGTGTCACCCTCCTGCTGCTTCTCTACCAACCTCCTGCCAGCTTCCTGTTGCTCCTCCACCACCTACTTATCATTCCTCTGTCACTAGGGGATGTCAGCCACCACCTTGGCAAGCAGAGGTTGGAGAATGGGAAGTTAAATGTAATGGGAGAAGACTTGGAAGTGACTTTCAGGTGAGCTGAAGGGCTGAGATGGACTGACTTATGCTTAGTAGCGGATATAAAATTTAGTTGTAGAGTGGAGAGCCCACACATTCAAAAACTTTGGATCAAAGATTCGAACCAAAGGCAGAAATCAGACTAAAGATCTGCACACTGTACCAACGCCAAGTCACACAAAGATCTCTGTTAGATTGAATTTTTATTCATTTATAGGGATCTATCAGTACAGTGTTTGAATCTTTTGTCTGGTGTTCTTGTTCTGCATTCAGAAATATTCCTTTGCCATTGCACAAAAGTTGAAGAGGGGAAAAAAAATGATTGAGCTGTTGGTTTACATGATTAACCTGGCCGTTCAGTGATGCAATATCAACTAGATTGCATAGAGAAACACTCTTCCTGAAGAAAAGCAACCTAATTTGTTTTCATATTCATTTTCCATCCTCATATTTGGCAAGCAAACAGCCTAAAATAGCACCAGCGAGTACAGATAAGAGATGAGGCATATGGTTACTTCCAACAGCGACTTGCCCCAGACTGGTATTGGCCAGCTATTTGTAGACAGCCTTTCTATCCGACCCTCCATCAGATAACACAACAATACAAATCAGGAACTTTGATTGGAAGGGACAATTTCCCTGCTGCACTTTCGTGTGATGTTATAAGGCGGGAGAGAGAGGAAAAAATGACTTTCAAAACGTATCGTTTCCATTTGCTTTGATTGACATTCACCTCGCTTGCTCTTTAATTAAACCATAGTGAGGTCAGAAAGATTGTTATGCCACTTTTTAAAAGCTTTTTGTGGAAATACAATCCTGTGACCATTTTACTAAGCTGGAGTCACCTTATCCTTGCTCTGTGCCCCATGGCAGCCCTCTCACACTCTGAACCTCTTCCAAACACAACAACCAGGGACTGTACACAGCATGAGGAAAAACTGATACAACGTGATCTCTCTTTTTTCTCTCGTCCCCTCTTCTCTCCCATTCAAAGTCTCTCCCTCTCCCCTGGTGGCACATCCAATCAAATTAAAACTGGATGGAGGGGAGGAGAATTGCAGTTATTGAGCCCTGTGTGCCCCCCATAGAAAAAAGAGACCGGAGACGGGAGTTTATAGCCACCCTTCACCCCCTTTACTTTTTGTAATCCCCAGTAGAAACCGAAGAGAGGAAGAAAGGGCAGCGTCTGTCGACCAAAGACGTTACAATAACAGAAAGAAAACCAACCAGCCTATAACACCAAAACCCTTCCATAATCTAGGCTACGGAGGGAGGCCTTTGGAACAAATGACAAGACTGGTGTGTGTATGCATCTGTGTGCGTGGACAGCCCACCAGTTCCACTCATGGGTAACAGATGGTGCCTTATCATTGGCCAGGATCGGCTGCGCAGCACACATTCCTAGACATGCCGGTAATGCCTTTTGTGATGTTCAGTTAATGCTAACTTCACGTAGAATTACACACCAAATTACCGCCAGAGCTTGCTCATTACTCTAATGATTGGACAAGCTATTACACGTTCCTGTGTGCCTTCTTTATACTGTAATTATACATCCACACATCCATGCCAGCATACCTTCCCACCGGCATGACCCATTTGCGCTCGCAAACGAGTGCCCAACATACAAACACGCTTCCTCACCTGGCCGCCCTAAAAGCTGGCCTTTTAGCAGCCTCCCTCCCCCTTCACCCTTTTAATAATGCCCTTTTATTCTTGAACACATTATTAAACACTGTCACTCAGGCTAAATACCAGGAATAGTTGGATAAGAGCCTAAGCAAGGATGGGGGGGTAGAGAGAGGACAGGGTACATGGAGATCTCTGAGTGATGAATCTGTTTGAGTCCATAAATGCGGGTGTTGTGAATAGAGAGAGAAAGGTAAAAGCAGGGAGGCTGAAGGAAGGTTGGAGGGAGGCCAAGTGCATTATGGTTCAGGTGAGGAGTTCACGCTGGAGTGCAGCAGGGGGGCCGGTGTTCACTCTGGCTGCACAACGTGATGGCTGCAGCGAGGAAGATGATTGACACCTGTTATAACTGACTGGATGATTGACAAATGCAGTGGGCATGTTAAAGTCTGGGTGTAGAATGATGGTGGTGGTGGTGGTGATGATGTCCTGCACGTTTGAGTGAGTGCAAAAATGTCTATGTGGGCTTTCTGGGGTATGAACATATGTATGAGTGCATGTATTTGTATGGATGCATTCATGAATGTGTGCCTCCATGCGGTTCAGCTTCTCCCATACACATATGGAATTATTATTATTATTATTATTATAAGAAAAAACTTTCAGGTAATGTAACACATCCTCTGGCAGCCATAATGGAGTTCTGCTTGATGAAATAATGATGCTGAGTGCTGGCTTTCCATCTTAACAGAATGGAGCATGGTTTTCTGTAGCTTTATTAGAGGAATGATGCAACATTTTGGGAAGTTTGCTTATTTGCTATCTTGCTGAGCGTTATTAAGAAATATGAAGTAATTTTAGCAAGAAATATTAAGTTATTTCTTGCTAAATATGAAGCTAGAGCCAGTAGATAGTTAGTTGGCTTAGCATAAAGACTGGAGGCAGGGGGAAACAGGTAGGCTGCATCTCTCCAAACGTTAGAAAATTCTGCCTACCCGCACCATTTAAAGCTCACTAATTAACACATTATATTTAATTTGTTTATTCCATCTGATCAATGTGTGTTGAGATGTTAGCTTGTTAGTAATTATTATCTCACTGCCTAAGCAGGCATTCAGACCAAAAATAGAAGTGTGTTAAAAAAAATCAGAAGGAGCTGTGTTGGTGTGTTGCTAAAAGGGAATCTAGGAAGTCCTGTTTGAGTAATAAACCCCTGATTTTGAAGGCTTATGAAATGCCAAAACACTGCACAGAGGTCTACTACAAAGTAATCTACCACATCCACATATTTGAATGGCCAACGCAATTCTTTACTGGATGACATTTCATTGCAATGTGGCAAAAGTTGAGCCAGGCTACGTTTTGTGACGCCATGGTCTGAATATGGCCTTACACATTTCTGATATTCGACAAAATCGTGTTGTTGCATTGCAGATTTTGCCAGCCAGTTTCGGTATATCTGTAATGGTAAAAATGACCTCTTGAGCTACAACTCAACTAGGGCAAAGATAGACACTTTGCTTAAATTCTGAAAAACATACTATAGACTTAGACAGTGCCTAACTGCAGTGACTAGGCTGTTACAGTTGGTAGTAGATTTGCACTGAAAAACTTCTATATAGCAATGCCACATTAGTAATACACAAGTAGCTGACACAATGACTGATGACACTACCAAAGTGGCCTTGTTTTGATATTTAATAGCCCTAGTACCCCCCAGTGAGAGACAAAGCACACGATAAGGCTTAACCGGGGCTGTGACAGGCTTAGTTTACTGGTTACTACGAGGAGTGACAGGCTGATGGCAAAATGAGTTTCCAAAGAATTGTGAAAGTAGCCTCAGTTTGCTGATGTCACCAGAGCAGGGCTTGGCACAAAGACATACACAAGCACACACACACAAAGACACACAAGGATCACCTGCCTGGAGACAGGGTGGATTATGGGGAATTAGGGGGCACTGTGTGACTTGGCACTGAAACTGGGGGTCCTGTTGTTGTCGGCGCAGGATCTGAAATTCTGCCAAAATACACTGACACACTCTTATAATAGAAAGCACACAGATGACTGAGGACACACCGATGCGAACACATGCACAAGGTAAAGACAGACACACTTGTGCTGACACATGCATACTGTGCACACTGTATGATGCACTTATGTGAGCACACGTAAATACACAAATAGTCTATAACACATTAGGAGACACCCCACATTGCACATATACAGTCTGTCATACACACACACACACACACACACACACACACCAGCTCCCAGCAGTGTGTCCCCTATCCAACAGTAGCAACTGTAACAATGACAAGGCTTAGCAGTGCAACAGTAGCCCCCCTGTAGATTGACATACGAGACCACTGTTCACACAGTGCAACCATTCACAGCCTCAAAGCTTGATAACTCACTTTTAGCCAACACTAACCTGCAGCTGTGCACTGTTATAATTAACAGTGAGGCCTTTACATGAAATGTCAATCTTTATTCAGGCTTTTAGCGACAAGCATATCCAGCTAATGTAAACTGTGATGTGGTGTAGTGATTGAAGGGAATAATTTGTTAAAGAACCTGTTTGATTCCTGTGTGTAGCCATGCTTAAACATCAATCTTACACTTTAACTTGCAAATGTATTTTTATGAAAGAATACATGAGGTTTTGATCTAAGACAGCAAATTAAGTTACTGCGAGTTATAGCAAAATAAGATACTGATAATGTGAAATAGCATACACTTACTTTTACTTACTGGCTTTAAAACGCATCTCATGGTCTTCATCAGCAGACAACGAGCTTGCCTAGTTGTCATGTAGATAGCTCAGTTGTCAACACAGTATACACAAGTTTTGAACTTCGGTCACATGATAAAAGGTTGTCTTTTATTGGGGGAAGATCAGAGTCCTAGTTCAAAGATGTTATTTTGCATTGGACGAGTCTCCAGAAAATAACAGAAAGTGCACCTTTTTTAGTTTTTCTGGTCAAACCACTGTTTCCAGGTTAAAAAATAAAAAACTTCTGTGCTCAGCATAACTCCAATTTATAATATAAATAATACATAAAATATATAAAGAACTTCTTAAAGGACTGTAAGTAACCTCATCCAACAAAATATTGGCATACGGTTGATTATTCTTATATTGGAAATATTAAATTCTAAACTTTTAAACTTTTTTTTCCAACCATTCCAAATGAAACTTTAAAATTTCAGCCTGTGTAAAAAAACTGTACTTCCATATGAACTGAATTTCCAGGCATCTCTTTCTACACACACTGTTACAGTTGTAAAACACACATGGCATACACAAGGGGGAACTTGCACTCAAGAATAATAGTATGGCTATGCAGGCAGACTGAAAATAAGTGAAGAGAAAATGCACTGCTGCTGGATGCCAAACACACACACACCTACACACACACACACACACACACACACACACACACACACACACACACACCATACATTTGCAGATGTAACCCACATTCATGTATGGACTAATGCTCATATGTACAGTAAAAATACACAAACACAATGGCACAATAAACAGACACAATTAATCAGGCAGTATTCAAAAGGAACACCCACAGTTGTGGAGTAGGTATATGCAGTCAGCAACACACTCGCGCGCACACACACACACACACACACACACACACACAAATACACGCGCACACATACACACACTTACAGTATACCGTATCATGCATATCTCTCACACCCCCTGCCAGTTGTCAGTCAGTGCCTTTGAGCACAAAACCTAAGGGACTAGATTAAATCCTTCTGGAGACAGGATGACGGGGGTACAGAGGCCTGTGCTGAACACACACACTGAATTCACACACATACACACACATACACACACACACACACACACACACACACAGAATGAATGACGGCATGTCCTATGCTAACTATCGCTACATGATGAAACTCAGTGTTCTTTGCTGAGATCTCATGACAGATTTGCAAGGAGACAACTTTTTCCTCATGAAATGAATTACCTGTCATACCAATATCTTGGCTCATAATATGGAACATTGTGTGTCTCTGTGAACAGAAATATTTTAACAGCTCCAAAGCCTGATTAATAACAAGGAACAAGACTCAAACAAACTAGAATGTTTAAGCTTTTAGACGACTGTTACTGAAACCAGGCAGGAAATTAAAAGCCCACCAGTAAATATTTTGTTGTGATTGCCTGCAAATAATGAGAGACAAAATAATGTGTGCTCGTAAACATTTGATTGCCTTGGCCTCCAGGGATAATATAACCAAATGGCTGATTTAGTCTTTATCAGTGTAATGTAACAAATTACGAATTAGTGGCTCAGTGTTGTGTGTTACCATGCTTGACGGACCCCTTTTATTCCCCAGTCAATGATATATTGACAATAGTTTCTCCAACCTCTAACATGGCATTATACCTAAATGTGGTGAAAGCCATTTGAAAGCTTGAAAGCCTATGGGCCAAAGTGGCAGCGGTATGTCAGGTGATTTGAATACTTCAAATTCGCCCTGTTGCTGTGTTGTGATTTGTGCAGTGTTCCTCCACTTTCTGTTGACAAAGTGTTGGCAGCTGCAGATGAGTTACGGGCATATTTCAGAGGATGCTTTGTTTTTTCCTGTCGCATCACAATGCGGCAGCAGCTAGGCAACCTCGAGTGAAAGCCGGAGTCTCCAGGCTTGAGAATTAAAGTTATGCAGAGGCAAAACAGATGGTGATGAGACTTGGTGAAGTTCATTGGCACGGCGCTTCGCAATTTTTGATGCGTTCTTTTGTTGCTCTTGAACGCCAACGTCAACTGTCTTCCTGGCTCTCCTGCGAGTGGCCGTAGCAGCTGTAATAATACTGCAGTGACTGAATTATGAAGGGTTTATGACCTAGTTCCTGCAGTGAAATGTGGCATTGTTACTGAATACTATGTGAGTCAAACCTGACAACATGATTGCAATGTGTGTCTTAAAATTAACTATTTGCTCATGTAATGGCAAAAATTACCATATGTGCATGTGATATTGGTTTGTTATCCTTTGTTTCACTCAAAACAGCTGAAGGGGCATATTTATCACCACATACTCATTGCATTATGGGTAAGATGACACACATTTCAATCTGCTCAAAACCGAATGGTGCTGCATGGTTGGTGTGGGAGCAAGGAAGTACTTTATTGACAGATGACATAACGTTATGGTTGCCCCCATCTCTTCTCTCAGATGAAAACTATGCTGTGGATTGATGGCAGCAACATCTGAAAAATCATCCATTTTCTCACCCAACAAGCATTAACTGAACTGCTCCCAGAAGAGAGAACTTGCTGTCAAAGATACTTATGTGCCAATATATTTATGGCACTTACGGCAGTATATTTCTCCTGGGGAAAGAAATTGTTTGAGCGTTCAAACTTCCATTTTTCTTTAGTGCAGAGTGTATAATAGTCATCTGGTTTCTAAAGAGACCTCCAGCACTGCTCTGTCCTTGGGTTTGGAATCCATATGTGTGACTCTGCACCATCCACCTCCAGTGTTATTATGTTTTTGATGAACAGGCCATGCGGGCGCAGTCCAAACTCAAGGGCACAGCCCATCTATCTGCCATCTGTCAGCGACTTGTCATCTGGCTATAGTAATTACACAAGCATAAATACGGCCAGGAGACAGTAGTTTGATGGCTGAATGAGATCTATGAGATCTATGTGGAGTGTACTCCTGTGTGTCTATGGTGAGTTAAAAAATAAACAAAAAAAAGCTCTCAAAGCTTTCCCCTCAGGAAGTGACCGCAGCTTTTATAGGCCAACTTGGAAGTGGTTCAGGCCTCTGACCTTTAATTTATCAACATGGCTTGTTGAGGTGGTGACCTCTAGTGCAGGCTGGGATTCAGGACTTAGATGGATGGAGGCTGTATAGAGATTGTGTAAGTGTGTATATGTGTGTATGAGTGTGTGTTTAAGTGGAAATGACACAGAGGCATAAAGAGGGAGAACCTGTGCTTTGACTATATTTGAATTCATCTTTGTGTTTGAACAATATTCTGGTGGATTTATTTCATTTTTTTTCTTTAATCATCACCACTGGAGCAGAAGGGTCAAGCCAGCAAAGTACATGGCAGAATAAAAGGGTTATGAATAGATTCATTTTCTTTAACTTTTATTCATCCAGGGAACATGACATGGCACATTTGCAGAGGTCACCTAACATCACAGGCAAGCTCTGCAAAAGAAAACCCCTGCATGTAGGGTTTAACTGTCTTTGCTAAATGAGGCTGTATTGGTAGTTCTTCAGGTCAAAGAGGTTTGTTTTTATTTTGACATTTTTACAATTTTCTCAGGGATACGATCCGACACCTTTTTTAGTTTTGAAGCCTAAATTGCCACTGCTTCCCAACCCATCGACTAGCGGAATCTTCTTTAAAGAAAATATGGCTTCTTTCAAGGGGCATTTACTGCAACCAAATAGTGAAACAGCCAATGAATAAAGATCAAGAGAGGATGGTTTATGCATGAACATCTTTGTCCAGATAACCTATGGAAAACAATTCATGGAAGCAATAAAAAAGGCCTATAAACCACTTGAAGGAGATCAAGGAAACAGAAATTGGACTCTGAGGCACACCAGGGAGGGTTAAACACCTTAAACCTTCCATCCAAAATACTCCATTTAAAACTGCAGATAGATTCTTTATGTCTCTGTAGTAGATTAAAGTTATCTGCATGCAGTGTGGGTCAACTCTAGGTGGTCTGGCTTCACAGACCTCACAGACATTGAGGAACACTGACTCTTCTTCCCAGTAGAAAAAAAGCCCGCACAGTAGGAGCTTTGTTCAAATTATTGATTATTCCACAGCACTGTGGGTCTTTGACAGTACAAAATGAATTGACACAGAATCTGTGAAGGTTCATCTTTCAGATAAACTGTAAAATGTCTACAATCAAATCTCTGGTCTAGTGATTCAGATTAATTTTGCCAGAATTAACAAAGAGTTTAACTTTAGGATGATTGATGCTTGAATGTAGCTTGAAGTACATCACCTTGATGCATGTGTATCTTTGTGTATCAGCTTTTCAAGGTGAGGTATCCACTAGAGGCCCCTGTCTTGATGAATCAATTTTTGACTAAGGGATAATTCTTTATCTTTAGTTGGAGGTGAAGTAAAAGAATAGAGCCAGAAGGCAATGAAGTTGTATGGATTCGCTGACACGGCTCAGACATTTGAGCAATGACTGACCGAGCATGTTTGCTACTGCAGGTGCCTGTGGGAAAATTTAAGACATGACAATCTATACTTTTGATGTTGACTGTCAGCTGAACACCACGCCTTCCTACCCCTGAGGCTCTGGTCTTTATGATGCAGACAAAGGGGCCAATATAGGGCAGTCCATTGGAAACAGGCTGGCATTTCCACTGGCAAAGCCGTAATAGGGTTAGGCATTTAATGTGGGTTATAAATGTAACGTGTATAGTCAAAATTTAAGGCAGACAGGTAGAGAATAGCTAGAGTATACTATGTTTAACACAGATAGGAGGAAGGAACAGACACACACACAGAGGGAGAGAGACAAGGACAACATGCATGCAAGGGAGAGAGGCTGAATCTCCTCGAGGACGTAGATCCAGATCCAAACATCTGGGATGAGGCACCGACAACCAGGGGAGAGAGAGAGAGGTCCCAGGACTGCCAATGGTACAGCACAGCAATAATTATATATATTTTGCCTTGCCTTTTTTTGCACAAATGTTACCACTGGGCTTTTTGCAGTCCTTTGCCACAAAGAGACAATGCACCAACTTGATTAGACATTAGCTGTAGCGAACAAACACACACCAACTGTTAGTGTGTCTGGCATCTTAAAAACGTCCAATTCTTTATGTTTGTCTCCTTCTAAACCCCCTCATTTTTCGTCTAGGCTAATAAAGTGGACTTGTAAAGCTTGAAGTAAGTGCAATTTGTTTGCAAATTCTGCTTTGTAACAATTGTCCCTCGTGTGTGCATTCTGTTTCCCTGGCCTGAGGGGAATGGATTTGACTCACCTGTAGCTACAGGACTGGTCTTTGTGTCACCCATGTGACGTGACATCCTCCAACAAGACTAGTGGTGATGGTAGCCACTCCGACTGGGAGGCCTCTTCTGGCTATGACCAGCGCACTCTTCTCTTGATGTGTAGATCTGATGATCTCAGTTTAAGTTTTATTATAAGGATAAATAGGTAGAGGGCTTGAAGTTTTCAAAATGTTAAAACAGATCAACAAATCAAACACATCTCAGTGTGGTACAACTTAACATCTCCATTGTTGCTATCCTGGCATCTCCCAGGTAGGCTATGTTGTATAAGTGGCTTATTACGACCTGTCCCCCACGTGCAACTTCAGCTCTGACCATTCAATCTCTTTCTACACATGCCCTAATCTAGCAAACTAAAGGACTTGGAGACCTAGCGTGAACCTGCACCTACTTGCATCTTTCCAAATTATATGGAAATGCACCTTCTCTAAAATTTGCTTTGCATTCTCTCTGAACACACCATTACACTGACATGCATCCACTGACACACCACATTGTTTTTCACTCACACTTCTGTATTCTGTAAAGTTCTCAAACTCCTCCAATAAACATATGCTGACTCATTACATTACTTTTGCTCCTGCAGATTCTCCTCCTCACTTTCTCCTTCCTCCTCTCCTCTCTCCTTGAGTTCACTGTCTCTCTCTCTCTCTCTCTCTGTCCTCTCCCACTGAGATTCCCACCTCTCTTGTCCTTCTCCTCCTCCTTACCACTCACTCTTGAATTCTCAAAATGTACCTTTCCTTGCCTCCCCTCTCTCCTCGCACCATCAGCACTCTGTCTCTTCCCCTCTCCGCCTCCTGTGTTTGTTTACCAGCGAGTGCCGATTGCTGACCCAGCAGCCCTGCTGTCTCCCCACCACCTGCATTTGAGCTGTGAGAGGCCAAGGACGGCAGGCAGGGGAAACTCTGACGTCTTAACCTTAACCTGATGGAGGTTTTCCTTAGACAGCTTTTTACTGCTATTATGTATTTATTGCATTGCTTATCTGGCCAATTGTTCAAGCCCTCGTGGCGTGATGGAGGGCTGATGGGTCAAATTCATAAGCCCTGTCTGAATTGCAAATAGAAACCTGTGATCAGCAGAGTGTAATGAATTTAAAATGGCTTATTTGGAACGTTTCCCCTCTGGAGTAAGCAAGTGTTTTATGGTGTTGCAGTGCCACGATGTTTTCGTTTATTTATCCTTTTGATTCAGTAAACACTGGTAAAATACAAAATGAAAACTAGTAAAAAAAAAAAAAGTATTCCATGTCAGTTAATTTTTAGCCTTGCTAGCAGCGTGGCTCTATGTATGGCTTTGTTGTGGGTGGGTCGGTCCACTACTTTGTCCCAGACTGAAATATCTCTAACAACTATTGGATGGATAGGCACAAAATTTTGTACAGACATCCCAAATGATGTATGCTACCGACTTTGGTGATCATCTGACTTTTCCTCTAGTGCCAGCATGAGCTTGACATTTGTGGTTTTGAGTGAAATGTCTCCACAACAATTGGATAGGTTGAATTGGATGAATCGTAATCACTGTGGTGATCCCTTAACTTTTCATCAACACCGTCTGGTCAAAATTTGAATTTGGCCATTACTTTGGTTTACCTGCAACAGCAACATCAGCCTCAGCTGTACTGTACTGTGTTTAGTGCTAATTAGCAAATGTTAGCATGCTAACATGCTAAACTAAGATGGTGAACATGATACATATTACCTGCCCTGATACAATATGTTGCATGTTAGCATGCTAATGTTAGCATTTAGCTCAAAACATCACTGTGCCTAAGTACAACCTCCCATGACATGGCTGTAGAGTCTCAGTCTTGTTTACCAGAAACAACAGCAATCCTTCGTGAAATAGTACGGGTTGAATTCAGAAGAAAAATGCTATAACACAATAAAAACACAACAATGATCAAAAAATAAATAAATACAAAAGGCTGTTTGAACATTACTGACCACCATCACACACCTCAGGAAAACTTCATGTATGAATGTTTGCAAGCAGCTACACTATAATGGCTGCTCCTCTCATTTCTGTGTAGTCTCCATTGGTCTCTGCATGCACACACACACACACACACACACACACACACACACACGCACAAACACACCAGATGAACACAAACTCATCACGAGAAAACAAAAGGGCCTACAGTGATTTCCCCTGAACAAAACAAGCCAGTTAAGAAGTGGACCGCTGTAAGAAGAGAGGGTATAGCTTGGGGCCAAGAAGAGTACCATAACCATAACGGCAAACAAAAGAGTAACAATAACAACAACCACAGCCCCTGAGAGCCTTCTTCTATCCTACCTGAATTATTCATGAGCCCAATATGTGAAAATAAATATTTATATAGGCTATATTGAAAGATTTAACAATGAAATGATGTGCTGGTGGTTCAAAAAAAGCCTCCCGCACCTATCAAATATTCACAGAACTTTTAGGAGTTCAGTTTTGGTGGAGAGAGAGCATAACAACATGCAGATTTGGAGGTAGAGTTATCCCATGGTGTATATTATAGTGTTTTTATTCCAAAAACAGATGCACAGATGGCCTGTTTTTCCTATACATTTAAATATTTTAGTGTGTTTTGTATTTACAGGTGCCAAAAAATGATATTTGATTGATATAAGGGTATTTTTGTATTTGTTAATTTAAAAGAAAGTACACCATAAAAATGTTAAGGGAGTATCTGCATTTTTCAGCAGTGTAGATTTCGATGCGTACTTTCCCATCTCTGATCACTGCTATCTCTGGTCCGTGCTTGTTCAAATCAATGCCGCAAATCAAGGCTGTGAGCTGTGTGCTGGAGAAAATTAATCTTTCTAATTGAATGAACATGTTGACTTGACTATTAGTCATTAACCCCCCCCAACACTGCATCTCTGTTTACGCTTTTATAGACTTTTATAGACTCTTATAGACCTAACATCCCACTGCTGTGTGCGCAGAAAACATTTTGGCTGGACGGCCAAGCTGCAACTGGCAGCTTGGGGTAATGAATTCTATTAAATCATTCCCTCTCTCTTATTAAGACCACATTAAAAGAGGCCAAAATCTGGAGCAAAGAACATAGAAAGGAGGAAAAACAAACCACTCAACACAGAATGGATCAGTCCCTTTTTTTATTTTTGGGGAACTAGAAACAGGCTGCTCTTTTATTGGCTGTCAGCTCCCACCCCACTGCAGCAGGCAAACAGAGACATGAAAAGAAGTGAAGGGAGAGGGGGACATTTCTGTATTGAGGAGTTAGAGAGGCTCATCCGGACGTCCTGGGTGAAGCATGAGAAAGAGAGAGAGAGACAGGAAGAGAGAGTAAGACAAGAAGAGAGAGGGAGGGATGGAGAGAGTGTGTGTTAAGTGCGGGTGGCTTCAAATGTGTATGCATTTCAATGGGAAGGTTTTTGTTGCTTAAGTGTGCACATGTATGGGGAGTTTCTTAGTATGAGTGGGTGTGTGTGAGGCAATCTTTAGTGTGTGTGTGTGTTTACAGATGAGTGTCAGGAGGCAGCAGTTGGAACACTGTGCAGACCTGATATCATCAGTTTTTACCCAAATGCTGCCAGAAAAGTTTAAGTGATAGCCTGTCTCTGTAGAACATTTCGCAGATTAGATATGAAAGACATTAAAATGCATCACTTCTAATGTTTCTGGACATGTGTATGTGCTGCACAACACTGTTTTGGCTTCACCGACAGCTTGTGTACGTGCACAGATTGTGATTTAGACTTTCACATACTTTTTCTCTGTGAATCACTGGAGTTCACACATTTTTCAGGAGGTGATTAAGTGGGCGGCCCGCGCCAGAAACTTGTCATGCTTTAGCACGTTGAAGATCTTTCATTGTTTGACAAGAAAATGCTGTGCTTCCATGTTTTTGGTTTCACTAGGAGCTGATTCAAAGGCAATTCTGCATCAAACTCAACTATTTTTTTCTTATAACTGTTCCTGCGTATAATTAACTCATACTTCCCAATCTCTCTCCCAGCAGTTTTTGTTTTCTCAAGAACTGCTCTCAAGAACTGCTGTTTATTTCTACGTCAGTCGTCAGCCCACACATGACACTTCCCCATATGTTGGTGCTAGTACAGATGCTTTAATTTTATCTGAGTTGGCTTTGTTGATGTTGATGTAACAGTGACACTACAAACTGCTAGGAACAGGGAAAAACACTGCTAGTACAGTAGTTGATACTTTTATATCCACAAAGGTGGTTTGTCATTCTTTCCCAACAGCAAAGATGAACATGTCATCAATACTAAACAGAGGTAGATTCACCGCAATGTTTGCTGCATGTAATGATACACATACACAGGTTAGATACCAAGTGGGAGTTGGGCTGGGTATTGAACCTTAATAACTTTTTGGTGCCTACTAAAATGGTGTCTGTAGCACACAGACTGTACCAAAAGTTGGCATTGAATGCCTGGTCACATTTGTAGTCGTGTTTACTTATTCTTTGATCAAATTGTTTCAGATTTAAATCCAAATTCTACCAATTTTAGATTGTATTTCATGGCGAAGTCCGTGTATGGCTGCCGGTGTCTAGACAACATTTAACTTTAGTCCTCACTCTTCTTCCCTTGCTATGTTTGTAGGGCAGTGAGCTAAACACACTTCCAATCAAGGCTGAAGACAGTAGGTATAGTACGCATGTGTCCATAGACCTGTTCCAATACAGATTTTCAATTTGCGCATAAAAAACTTGAGTGGAAACACCAGAAATTAGAAAAATGTTGAAATATCACAAAAAAGTTTTTACACTTGGGCTGAGGTGGAAACATTTGTGTATCATAACAAACAGAATGAAATGGAAACAGATTTAACGAATAAATGCAACTCAGTATTTAATGTAGTAAACATATACATAAGAGTAAGTCCATAAAGGCCAGTTCAGACCAAAGATTCGCGACGAAACTACTTGCAATGCGCCGGTCTGCAGCATTCTGAGACGGCCAGTTCACACCGCTGCAACTTTTCCCTGCAACGTTCTAAAATGGTTTCGTCCCGTTGCGAATCTTTGGTCTGAACTGGCCTTAAGAGTAAAAGTAAAAAGAGTAAAATACATAACAGTTAACCCAGCAGAGTTGCACAGTTACTTAGAATGTTGTATTAGCAACACGTTAGCCTCAGACAGCTACTATAATGGTTAGCTTAGTTAGTAGTAAACTGATTGTAGAAAACAACAATCACAAAACAACCTTAATAAAAGACTATCTACAGATAATGCTCCAACAAGTGTATTTGGGGAGTAAATAAGATATGTTTGTCAGCATTTGCTTGGCCACAGATCTGACTAAATGGATGTAAAAATGTCAGTTAAGCTGCAACTGCTATCAAACTGTGCCAATAGTTGTTGCTACTAGCAACAGAATGTTCAACTGAAACAACTGCAAGTGGCAGAATACTCACAATACAGTGTCAAAAAGCATTTTAACAAAACAACAAGACCAAAAAAACAGCTTAACTCAAGGTCCACTTACTTTTAATGTTGCTTTCTTGACACTGAAACTGTGTGGGTCTATGTGTGATGCTGTTGGGAGTACAGGCACACCACAATTTGCTATCTCTCCCGCATTAAGTCCTTCAGCTTTCCCTCCTGTTGTTTCAAAATGGCTGCCAGAGGAGACTGCAGGTGGGACACCTCACTACAAAGTGTGGCTTAAAGCCTTAAATGCTCAAGGGGGATGAAATGCCTTTCCTGATTTTCTTTGCTCCTTGTTTCTAATAAAAGTTGGATGAGATTGAGCTACAGTTCAGCCCCAAATCACTTCATTGATCTTTTTTTCTGTGAGACTTAGATTCAATCCATGTATTAGCTGTAAAATGTGTCTTCTATCTCAGTTATATTGTGCCCTGATCCTGGCTTTCTATATTACTTTAAGACATATGGCAGACCTGTGTGTACTTAGCTCTACAGAAGGCCTAGTAAACTCATTCCCACTGGTTGCAAAGATTGAGTAATCAAGCTTACAAAGCAGCGGTGAAGAATGAGACAACAAAGGATGTCCTTGTTCTATTCAATTATCTTTCACCCCCGTCTTGTCTCAGTGTATCCCCTAAAACGGTTGTGATATCCTCCATCTCCTTTGCTCTCTGCACTAAACTCTCAATCTCTCTCACGTTCACAGCCTCTCTTTCATTCTCGCTCTTTCTCTGTCTTACACACAATAGGTCTCCTCAGCCCGGATCCTGTTTGATGTTGGACCCTGGACAGTGAAGCCCCCTCTCTCTTTCTGTTGCTCTCTTTATTCCCCTTAAAAATTCACCCAATTTATTTATCTATTTCAGTCTAGCCGAGGTTCACTCATCGCCCGCCTGTCTAAGCTTGTCCCCTCTGTGCCCTTTTTCTGTGATAACGGGAGCCTGCTCTGGTCCATCACCACCTCCCACTCAGCCACAGCACAGGCCTGTGTGATTGACACAGACCGCTCTAACTTCCCATACAGTCCCCAGCCCCTCCTCTTTGGTCCCGCCCGCATCCTATGTGCCTTCTTCCTTTCCCACAATCCACTGTTGCTGTCTTTCCCAGCCATGGCATCCTTCCATTTTAACAGCTGTCCAAAATCTGCAGGAGGTTAATAAGATTAATCAATGGCGACTCAATAAAAACTTCCCACTTATTGGAATTTCCCAAAAATCTTTAAAGTTGCAGTTGCAGTTATGGGAGAGGCTCTTTAACCATAATCTTCTGGTTTGTTCTCTCTTTGAAGTCTCATCATCAAACATTTCTGCTTTCTTATCAACTCAACATGATAGCCTCTTGTCTTTCTGGATACAGATATTGCATATGTGTTGTACTCAATCAAGCAATCTTCCATTGAACAAAGGCTGTTTGATCTTGCACCAAGACTTAAAAAAAGCTGAATTGTATGGAGAAGAGTAAAAGGATCTCAAGCCAGGCATTTTTGTTGTAGTACAATTTAAGAGCTCAGTACAATAATACTACTTATTAAAGGATTTGGCTGATAATATTCTATATTTTTTGTTGCTGTCAACAAATCCTATGAAAAGACCAAAACCACCAATATTTTGCGCCTTCTCCAGGCTTTTAGTGGCTAATTTGTTCTTCCTAAAGATGTAAAACTTTAAAAACGGGTCACGAATATATAATTTCCTTTTGCAAAAAGGCTAATGATTTTTCTACAATGGCTGGGCACTGTCATTTTTAGCAAACATTACATTTACAAGAGTAAATAGTGAATCTTTGGGGGACTATTTTCAGCAGAGGATTAATACACATTTGATACGCTAGTGAGTATTTCCAGCAGCAGGATGGTCTATGCAGGATTGACTCAAAATAAAGTACAGTGCCCATGCTGATTGTGAAGGAACCAAGTGCAACAGTGTCGATCATTAATGTGCTTTTATTTGTTTTGGGACGAAAATGGAGGTCTGTGGCACAGAGGAATAAGCAATTTTAGGCTTTGACTAAACAGACTAATACTTGTTAGTAGGGTCAAATCATTGCTAGGTTTGGTCTTTTAATTGGATTTGTTTACAATAAAAATAAATATAGAATATCACCAAAGTTTTAGTGTAATGTTTTCTTGGAAATGGAAATCATGTTTAATAATACAATAGTTTTTAAAAAGAATCTGTCATAACCAAGGAAGAAAACATCCACCATACCATTATGTCTAAGCTTACTGTCTTATTGTTTTTGGTGCTACTCAGCTGCAAGACACACTTAAATCGTTTCCCCCCCTTCCCAACCCCTGGGTTGATCCCTTGCCCGGTTGGCTACACTGTGAGTGATGTGTTTACGGTGAGGACTTTGGCCCAATGCACTACAGCACACAGATATTAATTCACACTGATGGCTTTATCTGCTTTGGGACTCCATGTGTGTACTGTGAGTGGATGCACATGGGTGTGTCTTGCATGTGTCTCAGTTTGTGAGCATGTGCATGTGTATTCGCAAGCACTTTACTGCAGTCCATGTTGCCATCTGTCTTTCACCACGTAGCCTACAATACACATTACTTGTCTCCATCAAATATCTATCTCATGCCGATTGTCCACCTGTGCTCTGCTTATATTATGTGCATTTGTATGTGGCCTGAGATCATTCCGGTAATGGCCAGCCATTCCACGTAGATCAGCAGTGACAAGCTTAATCTATCTGTATGGCAGCAGCTCCCACAGTGCACTGCACTCCCATTTATAGTCCATAGGCTCCTCAGTAGCCGAAGCTGCAACACCGTCACAGCAGAGCCAAGAAGTTTTTATTTAATGTTTCTTCCATGATAGCCTTCTAATGACAGCACTCTGCAGTTTTTGAAACATTTTGACCTCTGATAAAAACTAGCCAGGGCAGATGTGGAAATACATGCTGTAATATTAAATTTGAGATGGAGTGCCGAAGGTAAATAAAAGCAGAGGATTGGTTGATATCATTCCATCACAGAGGAAGTGAATGCCTGCAGTCATCACTGGAGGAGAATCCCATTTTCTAAATGTCCTGACAGATTGCTGATTGAGTTGTTTGGCCATAGAAGATGGCACCACTTACTATATAAAATGTTTGAGTGCTTTTTTCCCCCTCCCTCCATTCCCTCTACAGAATTTCATATGCTGTCTGCTTTTGTTGCCTTATAGGAGTATATGTCCCTTGGCTAAATATTTGATTTAGTTTCAGATGACAGCGCCCATGCAGCACCTCCTGGTTTTGAACAGTTTGCCGTGTGTATCGTCTTACCCATAATGCAAAGAATATGTGGCGATGAAAACAGCCTTTCAATTGTTTTGTCTGGGGAAGAAGGAAAACAAAGAAAACTCGAAATGAGGAAGGAATACAAACACATGCATACACCGGCAAGCTGCCACCGCCCAGCTACACACCACTCCCAACAAAGCTATCTGGTGACACCGGGGAACCATAATGTTTGTTATTCATGTTAGAGAGTCAGATCGGAGGAGGCAGCTGTTCTCCTCCTAAACATTTTTGATATAGAAAAGTCGGAAAGGTCACAGATTCCTCTCTGCAGTGGTTGTCATCTCTGAGCTGTGATCATTACTCAGCATCTTCCCTTCCTATGCATGATTCTCTCTTAACACCCATGGATGCATACACCCCCCCACAAACAGACTTTACTCTGAAGGCAAAAAATAATCTCACAGGTCGAGTCAAACCTCAGTGGACAGAACAACAGAGCCCCAGATTTTCTGGCTATCCAACTACTTTAGCAGATGTCTATATCAAAGCTCTTATAACTGTATGTGAATGACCACGTTTCCACTGTATAGTACAGTGGAATAGTTGTTAAGTTGCTCACTGGACAGCAGAAATCGTTAGATTAAATTAAAGTTGGAACTAATGGCTTTATTGATTGTTAATTCATAATTTATTAAAGCTTAGATGAGTGAAAAGACATAATACCCTCCCTCAGTATAACTTGGCCTTTTGTTTTAACAACTGCTTTAATTCATCACGCAAGACGACACCAACAATAGACAGTTGGATCACTTGCAGAGCTGTAGAGCCTCTGGGCCAAAATCAATTTATTAAGTATCTATTGCAATTGAAGACTTTTTCTTGCTGCAGAGAAAACCATGTGCCCAATTTGAACTTTCAGGTTTCATCTTTGATACTATCATTTTCTACTGTTTCTACTCTCTAACTGTTATCTTGCAGTGACTTTCCCTGCTCTATGACCACCACGCTGAACTACATCATGCCCAGTTACCCAGTATAACTCAGAAACTTAATTTCAAGGTTTTAGGGAAACATAGGCACAGATTGATCACATACTCCCTCTTATTCACTTATATTAATATATTGTTATAACATATTTGAGGTTTTTTAAAGGCTTTGTGTATGCAGCAAAGGGGTGTACCATAGATGAAGGCAGAAAGTGGAATGTGATGTAATTTCTAAATATATAGTTGTTCCTTCAATATTTTGATTAAAGATAGCTGTAGGCTAACAAAATATTAGTGTGCTATAGCAGCAAGAGGTTAACTGGAGAAAAAGTTGATCATTCAGTGACAGCTCTCCTGCACCCAGACCAGACAGATAGATAATCAATGCATGTATGTATTGATAATTAATCAAATAAATGTAGGGAGAAGCAAATATAACCACCACGATGGACCATAAGATGGCCCATCTCGCTCTCTCAAACACATCGTGACACATTATAAATGTATTGTGCCTGATATTTATATTGTTTATTATTTTTAAATGGATGCTGTGACTGATAGCCTGTTTTGTTTCAATAAAATAAAATCTCCTCCTCAAACCTCCTTCCACTTACTCTGTGTCTCTACCTGTTTAGAATTATTATTCACCAGTGGTATGCACCGAAGAAATCAGTTAAGTGAATGCAACAAAGAAAAACTACAGGGAGTGAAATATGCTTCAGATATTACGTCGGAAGAGATTTCCTTTATCATGTGGGCAAGTGCATTTATTCCTGGGCAACCACCCAAAACTGTAGGTTTTTTTCTTTTTTGCCAATGTCTCTGCCAAGGATGTGATTTTCATTACACCTTTGACCAATAACTCCTCAAGCCACTACAATAGTCTACAAAAGTCTTTACTTACTAGTGTTCTTAATGGTATAGCCTACTACTTGTGCAATACAGTGCATATACAGTACATAACCCTTTGGCTCTTAATATGACATACTTACATGGACAGTTGAAAAATGGGCATGTTTTGCACCCTGAAATGGATGTTTGCTGTACGACTAACAGCTAACGTTGACTGTTTACAACGCATCATGGCTATCGTCTGACATCAGCAAGTGAGACGACTGACTAGCTGAGTGAAGATTTCTCCATAATTAACTGCCTTGTTTGCTGTGCAGCTGTGTGTCCACTGTCAAAAGTGCGAACCAACATAATGTGTGAACCGCAGACCTCAGAGTCTCTCTCAGATCTGTGTCTCTCTCATATAGAGGAGAGTTGAGTTTGTCATGGTCATTTGATAGAATTAATTGAGGGGGACAAATGATTTACAGTGAATGAAATTATTGGGGGTGACGTCTCCCTTTCTGCCCTTAAAATGATCTTCTTCCTCTGCCACTCAAGGTTTTTTGTTTTTTATGTTATGTTATTTCTGGCTACAAAAGCCACGTTCTTATTTCTGTTTCCAGCTAGAGTTCTGCATCTGAAAATGTTTAACTACAACTCAATCTGCTGGACATATGCGCACACACACACACACACACACACACACACACACACACACACACACACATTTCACATCAACATACACACAAATTGCCACGCACATGCACACACAAACTTGCAGTGCTTGCACATTCGGTCTCACACACACAAAACAACAGCCTGATTCAAATCAGCAGACAAGGCAGATTGCTGAACAGAAACCTGTCACTTGTGAGGAACCTCACAGTCCAGACAGCCAGACAGACAGACAGAGCGACAGGCAGACAGATGACAGCATGTGTTTGTTTCCCAGTCTTCAACAAGCCGTAAAGCTGTCACTGCCAAGGTGGAACAAACGATTTTAAAACCCAAAAATGAACTGTCAGTAAACAACCGTGATGGATAGAGTTTTAGAGGATGGAGTGAATGTGTGTCTATTTGGAGTTGGGGATGGTGCAGAAAAAAGTGAAAGGCAAACAAACATGGTTAATCATAATAGCTTCTCATTTAAAAGCCACATTAAGTCCTTCAGTGGCCATATGACGCTCACTATCATTTAGAATGAAGTTTCCTCACATACAGTATCTATTGGAGACATACAGTTCATTTCATTGGTGGTAGTGCTGCATGAAAGAGGTAAATATCAGTTTAATAAAGACCTTGAGGGAATATAAGGCAAGGTTAATTGTCTTGTTGGCTCCAAAGGATACCAAAATGACACAAAATGTTATGTTTGGGAGTCCAGCTTTCTGTGTGAAAAATTTTCTTTTTCAGAGGATAAGTTGGATTTTATGGAGAAGATTTCACACCATCATACTTAACACCAGAATTTCATTTGAGCAAAGAGGAGCTAATCAGATGGGTTTCAATAAGGGGGGCAGGACAAGCTCATCTCTCTTCAGCCCTACTTTGTGATTTAAGCTGATAAGACAAGTGCGGTCTTACACAGAACTCTTGGCAGCTATAATCAACCTCATTGAATCATAGAAGCTTTTATTTTAGCTTACATTTCAGCAATGTCAAAAAAGTAATACTGTTGAACTGCTAAAGCCCTGTTTCACACTCTGTTAGCTAGAGCTTTACCTGGCAGTTACCCAGCACTGCTGCAGTCTTCCTATATACAGAAGGCCACTTCAGAAGCTCCAACTGAAGGTTAAATCAACAATAAACTCTTGCATGTTCAAACAACGGCACGTGACACATTTGTAACATCTGTAATTGTTTATATGCACTGAATATGTTATAATTGCAACCCAACAAAGCCAATCAACAGGGTCTTGGTTTGGTAACTGATGGATTCAGGAGTGTTTCAGTACACTCTACTATAATTATAATTATAATACATATATTTATCAACAATAATGTTACATTTCTTGGCAGAAATTTGGGACATTTCAAATCCCCCCAAGAGTTTTAAGCTTTGCACCTGACCAACCAGTAGAAGAATCTTCATTTATTTGATAAAAAATAAAAAATAAAAAAACAGAATAGGGAGGTAAGCCTGCATGTCTTTTATGAAGTATAAATAAATAAAAATACTTAAATCAGTAAAACATTTCAAATGTTGTCACATCACTTTTCCCTCACTTTTAACCAAACAATTTGAGTTGCATAAAATTGACTCTGGTTTGCTGCAATGTTAGTGTTTTTGCTTGTACATGTTGTGTTTTATATTATATTGTCCTTTCACTCTGTTCTGAGCATCGCCATGGTAACATCATATTTATGACTGGCGGAACTGTCTTTGCTGAAAAATATACAATTTCTTAAAAACAGTTTAAATCAATTTTGTGTGTGTGTGTGTCACATATTAGAGAGTTAATATCAAACATTAGAGACATGCTTACAGAAGACTTTGAAGATTTTGAATAAAGAAAATATTGAGCACTGAAACACAACTCCTTTCATTTAAAGTTGACTGACCTCAGCCATGATGGTTACACATGCTTCCACTTCAGTAAACACAGACTAAACCTGTTTCATAGCTTGGAACAGAGGACGTATGATTCACACTGTTCTCATCTATGAAGGTCATGATGTTGAAAGAAATCCAAAAACAAAGACGAGCCCTTGTGCAGTCCTTTGAGAGCTAACTTCTTTTTGTGATTTTTACATCAGTGTGCTCAGTTATATTCCCTATAAGAAATTTCAGTTGTTGATGGTAAAATAAACTTGTACAGTATATCATTAGTGAATAGGTGAATTCCCTGCATCCAAGGCTTCTTGTTCTCCTCCTCCTTTTTGCTCTGACATGTACCCAGCTTCTTACCTGGATAAAATGTGTCCCTGTTGGTAAGGTTTCTACTGTGTGCCAAAGTCGGAACAAAGCTTGAACTCAGTATTTTACTTCTTTTTTTACACAAAATTTCATGTTCCAGCTGGAATAAAAATTGGTAAATTCAAAGTATGCCCGCTGCTTCCTACCAGACCACATCATTGTCCAGTGCCAAACTGCCTGTTTGAGTTATGTGAGCACTGCCTCCTGTTTCTCTCAATTTGTAGAATAGCATGCAGAGTTACGGTACATTAATTTTTGTGACTGTCAAAATGAATTTGATGTTAAAATAGGCTCACAAATTATGCTGGAAGACTTCATTGGTAAAACAGTGTATTAATGCCCCCCACCCCTCACCCCCCCTCCCTTTTTGAATTCAGATCCTAGTTAATTTGATTTTCCTACACTCTGTCTCTCTCCTTCCCTACACCTACACCACATAAGAAAGCTTAATCTCCCTAAAGTCTTACCATATGCTCCTGTTTACTTTCCAAATCCATCTTTCCTCTTGATATGGTTGGCATAGATTGAATCTAGGGCTTTATTTGCTCAATTTAGCAATCTGCATGAGATATTTTAGAAATGCACACAGGCACTTTGTTTCAGTATGGTAGTTATATAATGTGGAAAAAGACAATAATACATGCCTTTTGTTGGACAATTTAAATAGCTGTTGCTCTATATAGTGAGATTTGGCATTGACAGTTGCACGCTTTATCCATTGAGTTGCACAGATGCCACATACGCAAGTGTGTGTGTGTGTGTGTGTGTGTGTGTGTGTATACTGCAGTCAAAGCAGATAGCTAAAATAATTGGAGCCATTCATTAAGCCAGTGTCAGCTCCCTTGATCTGAATTTAATCAGGAGAGAAAACACCCTCCCCGCTCATTCCACCGTCCAGCCGAGATCCAAGGACTTGCAATGAACCCTGCGTCGAGAGCCTCGCCTTAATTAGTCCATTGTTTCTGCGCGGCCCAGCATGCAACTCTCCCGGCTGAGAGCTTCATGGGAGTTTGTTCAAACTGTCACCTGGGGCAAACTTTACTTATAGGCAACCCCAACCCTCCTCCCCCTCTCCTCCTCCTCTCCTCCTCCTCTCCTCCTCCACTCCACACAGGCATATTTCCAATCCTCCTTTCTCCTCGCTGACAGATATACATTCAGACAGACAGATGTATGGCGGTATCAAGGGTTTAAATCTGCTTTTTCAGCATTGAGGAGAAGCAAAGGGAGGGAAGGAGGGAATCAATTCAGAGTTTTGATTGTTTTAGGCTGTGTTCACACACTGCAGGCCTTCAAACTGCTGTTGTCTTTTATTTTCTTTTTGATTCCTTTTTACTCAAAGATGTGAAACTTATCTTAACTTATGTGCTGTAACACAGTTCAGTTCACACAAAGTTAACACAGTTAAATTAAACATGAAAACTAGCGATAACAAAAAACATCACATCTGTATTTGTACCTACAAGTTTTGGTAATGGCATGTGTCTTTAAATTTTAACTTAACTGAAGCGTCTGCCTGGATACAAATCTCATTTTATATCACTTATCCAGGCGGTTCACAAGTGAATGCACTTTTATCCAGTTCATACTGATTAGGAAACGTTGGCCCCTGATCACATGTGAGTGAAAAATTGGGCCAGTTGGAGCTTCACTGTGAATGTAGCTGGAGATGAAGAGTGGTACTCATCTGGGCTTTCCAAAATCAGGAGGAAGGCCCAAAAGACAGAGAGCCACTCGCACTCTGTCTATTGCTCTCCAGCTGTCAGGCGAGAGGCATCAACCTCTCAGTTTTCATGGGGAAGAAACACGCTGAGCATCTTGAATGTGCGTCACAGGCATCGTTAGACAAAGGGAGCTCAAGAGCGGAGCACTTGAGATTCAACTGTTAAGGCAGAAAGGGTGCTTTTGTCTCAATAAACCAGTAATTACACTCGAGACTGGAGCATTTCCGCTGCTCTTTGATTTCAGCAAATTGATATAATTTTCCTGTATAGAAAAAAAGTGAATAAGCTCAGATGTACTATAGAATGAGTTATTGATGACATTTGAGATTGGGCACGCTTAATTACACTCATGAATGCCTTAATGACATGTCCAGCACCGCTCTGTTGACTGTACCATCCAGGCAAACCACAGTGCACAGATCATGGATAAAGATTCCCACTTCATATGTGTCAAATGTTGGTCAGAACTGGTTTCCTGGCTGCGGTATCCATTACATTACAGAGCTGTGTTTGAAAAAGCTGCGAAACTTTGATCTCCAAAAAGCTTCCACCTGATCCATGCCAATAGGGGGAGCTGCAGCATTTCTAATTGCATTACAAAAAGACAGAGAGATGGAGAAAATGAGATTGAGTTGACCACTTCAGCAAATTTGTGTATCTGTATACTTAAAACGGTGCTTTTATTCTAAATTACTTGTAAGTAAAAAGGCAATATTTGATTACAAATTTGCTTTTTTTTTTCGAGATAAAGTCTTGGCATCATATTAGAATAAGTATATTTGTCTGACTAAAGGGATAGTGGTGCTCAACCTCTGTGTTTTACAAGGTATTAATTTATTTGAAAACCACTCAGATTAATTCATATTATATGGAGAGCTCATATAGTGTCCAAAACTTAAGTCTATCAAAAAGATATTTAAAAACTTTCCACATCATTCAACCTCAAGCATTTAATATCCGTGTGCTGGCAGGATATATGGGCTGAAACTGGACTGCATAAAATTAAGTTTGATTAAATTAAATGAAATGTAGCTCATTCATTTATTACATCTTGATCACATTAATGGCAATGGACAGTTAAATTCTTAATCTCCCTTCTATTACATTATTTATGGGACGCATGGATCATCAAATCAATTAGTGATGATAACGATAACATTGCAAAATGATGGCTTTTGATCAATTACAGGGTGGACTGTGCAGATTAATGTAATGAATTAATGGTCAGAGAAACTGGATGTGATGGCTGTTTCCAACCACTTGAATCCTGCAGAAAGGTAACTGAGAGGGACAAAATGGGATGCTGTAACACATGTTTAGGTTGATGCAGTGGATCGACAGACTGTCCTATAACAGAGAGGCCCCAAGTTTAATGCTAGAAATAGCAAACATGTGCCTGTTATCAGCCATGTGACTTATTAAAGTGTCCTTGAACGAGGCACTGTATCCCTCTCTTTACTCACTGTAACTTAAGATTACTATTGAGAGTGTGAGGCAGGCAGTTTACTTGCTCAGTTGTTAAACATAGTTGTCTAATTTTGAAGTTGTCTTTCCTCAAAAGCATATTTGTTCCTCAAGTAGCTTGACTTTGGGATAAGAAAAATCAAAGTATCCTTTTTTAAAATTCCTATACCTATTCATACTTTATCTCCCTCTCTATATATGTATATAAGCTTTTATATGACCACCATATTAAGCTAATCAGTTATCTGTAAAGTACTTTGTATTGCGCTAGCCTGTTTGAAAGGTGCTAAAGAAATGAAGTTTGACTGTAGCCTTCTTTTAATGTTTCTCTTTTATAAGACTGTTTGTTACTTATGTGTTATTTCAGAATTAAACTCTACATGATGAATATACTATATAACCACTACCACTGAAAAAACAAAAGCCACATTTTTTTTTACTATATTCCTGTCTTTCAGAAATGAGTAGAATAATGAATTAAACATTTTGTATGAATTAGAAAATTTGGTCAATATTTCAAAAAGTTAAAAAAGACACTGGATTCAATTGTAGCCTTAGAATCCACACTTTATGTCTAGTCCGCATGTACTGAATAACCTAATCAGTCGATATTGTCAGGTAAATGTAGTGCCTGAGCCCTGGGCAAGAACACCTTTCTCACCCCCTGGCTGTGCAGGAAAGAAGTAGGTGAGGAGTGCCATGAAGAGGGAGATAACAGAGACAACAGAGTAAACCAGAGCTGAGGGGCACAGGGACAGGGATTTGTTTGAAACCAGAACATTTTGTTATCGGAGCCAAGTTATTTTAAACCTAAAGGCGGTATGTTGAGAGAACTTCTCAAACTACAAGGGAGAATTTTGTGGTAAGGAAAGTCTTCTATGTTCTTACCAGACAACCTCATATGTTGCCTTTGAGATGTGCTTATTCACTAAATGCTCTAATTTGTTGGGACACGTTGCAATTTGTTAAACATACAAATTGAAATGAACTGTAAGATCAGTTCCTGTTTCCTTTTTTTCCCACAGGAGTTATTTTGGGAATAACTGTCTTTTGAATATTGCATTACTTGTTGTTGAAAACCCTGAATGCTGAGGGGAGATTATTTTAGCATTATTCAACACAAATCAAGAGTCTCTTTCTGAGTGTCTTTCTGCTTTGTTCTGATGTTTTACATCTTAGATTAATCACAGATCATGGTATGTTTCTCTTCTGTATCTCCCCCTTTTTAGATTATTATGTTAGCATGCAAATGCATTTAATTACACTAATTCTCCAGCTACTCTGCAATTATGTCTTGAGATGTAATATATTCTTTTTAAATCTTATTTGATACAATTTGCTCCTAGAGCCAGCTATAGTCTTGAAAAATATTGTTTAAGTAGTCTCAAAAATTATGTGAGAATTACTTGGAAAGATGAAAACCAATCAAGCTGATTGATTGTGAAGTGGTAACTTTGGTTCCTAGAGATCATCTGTCAGTCAAACAGTATGGGCAGTAATGTGACCGACAACGGACAACAGGTGTTTAAAAAAAGAAAAAGTAAAAGCCTGACCTTTTATAGTTGGAATATAACATTTTATTAATTGAAGATAGTGGAGTTTAACAGAAAAACAAAGACAAAAATCCCAAGACAGAGGAAGGCAGAACATATTGTTCTGATTGTACCCACACACAGTCTCACACCATCAAGTCAAAGGAAGGAAAAACTCACAAGTAAACCTTATTAGGACAAACTAAACTAAAAATGAAAGAAACCTCAGGGTGGGCCTGTTTGTACAGGGATGCCCCACCAGTACAGCTGAGTGTGCAATATGTCCTGCAACATTAAACTTTAAGTCACAGAACCAAAATATAATGAATTTCTGAGATTGACATGTTTTTTTTTCTTTGGGTACAAACAAACACATGTTCCCATCTATGTCTCATGTTGTTTGTGGTGCGGGGGTTCTCCTCTCTCGGTCTCACAGCTCTATTTCCTCTGTGCCACAATCTCTCACCTCGCCACTAGACTTGTATCATAAATCTTTCCCACCCACCCCCCACATCACCACCTCCACCGCCCATTTTACCTCCCCTACCGCTCACTGCCAGCAAAAGCCCTATTACCCTTTGCTAGGCTCTATATTGTTGTTGAATAATTGAAGGTGCCTCCCACCACAGTGAAAAGGCACCTAAATAATGAATAAGATAGGGCGTCTTTTAAAGGTGGAAGAGCCCTGTGAATTATTCAGTGGGCAAATCTGTAGTAAAAGACACTTGTTGCATAGAGAGAGATCTCTTAGACCAGCACTGCAGCTGTTTATTGATGCACCAACTCCCTGCATGGACACTACAGTGGGGACTTTCCTTTCACTTTTTCTGCTTGGAGAAAATAAAGCTCTTGACGTTTGAAAGGTGAAATGAAAATATAGCAGCATCAGATATGTATCTGCTGTGAGATACATCACAATCTTTAATACAAGCATCGCATTGTCTCCGCTACAAATTCATGCTTATTCCAATAGGGAAAACAAATATTATTATTATTATGTAATTCTATTTTATGAACATACTCTCAGAATATTATGAAGTGATTTGTTCAGGGCATAAATGTGACTTCAGAACTGATATTAAGAAACACTGTGTGATGATGTGGACTCTTTGTTGGTTCCTGTTTTATTTTGAAGTTTGGTCTGTCTTGGTTCCTGTGTGTTCCTGCCCTAGTGTCTCCCCTTGTCTTGATTTTCTGTTGATTTGCTTCACCTGTGGTTTGTTGTGCACCTGCCTCTGTTTCCCTCGTTTGCTCTCTTGGTCCTTTTCCTTTGTTCCCTGTGGTGTCATTACCCTATGTTATGTGGTGTTCAGTGTTTCTGGTGGTCCATTTTCTGAGTTGTGTTTGTTTGGTTTTGCAGTTTCTGTTTTGCCCTGTGGAGTTTCTGGATATCTTAAGTGAGTAGTGTCTGTACTGCCTCTTTTAGTTTGATATCAGTTCCTGTGTGTAGACTTTATTCCCTGTGCTTCTGACTACCCGAACTGAACCTGGAACAGATCCTATGTTTGCCCACCAAGTTACCAACCTGTGTATGTTTAAATATAGTTTCATAAACCTATGAAACCTGCTACAAGCTTCCTCTGCGATTGGGCCCTCTCCCAAAGATGCCGCACAACACACTGCTGTGTGACAAGAAAACCATGAGATGATTTTCCACCCTTGACTTGAAACAACTTGGTAAGCAACTAGTATTTTTCACATGAATTTTAATGCTGTTTGGATGCCCATCTTTGCCAGCCCTGCAACATAAATACCTCCAAATGTGGCTCCTGGATCAGATTTTAGTTTGGACTTGACCAAAGTTAAGTTTAAGATGTGGTTTGTTACAGTTGTCATCTTCATAGCTGATTGAACTTTGTACCTGGACAACTATTCTCCACACTGCCACTAGCAAAATTACAGAGCTGTCTGTTCTAGGGATTTTACATCAAGCAGTGTAACTGACTCTCTTCCACTGCTCCTAAGTTCGACTCCTCAGGAAGTCAATACAAGTTGGCAAAGTTCACCATTCGGTTAATTTGCAATATATTTGCTACAGACTCACTTCCAAACCTAGAAAGACACTATGAGAGCGGTGAGTGCAATGAGCTGAAACTCACTATAAAGCTCTATACAGTAAATCGACGTCATTTGATACGTTATAAAAAATCAATTATAGTCACTAAGTAATTTTCCATATTGCTGTTAGACGTTTGCAAGAAATCCTGCAAACCTAAGTAAGTTTGTGAAACTAAAGTGCTAATACAGGAAAATGCCTGTCAACAGTACAGCTTTCCTATCCATGAAAGTTGCAGTGGAGAGGAGAGATGAGAAAATAAATGTTTGGAGCAGCTTTGTCGTTGTATACCCCGTGGTGCAGCAGAGAGCAGATCCCTGTCTGGGGTCACAGCCACCGCTGAGAGCACACCTGGCAGCACAGATACAGTCATTTCTCCACCAGAGAATGGAGGTGTGTGTGTGTTTGTGTGCTGGAGGGAGAGATAGTGATGGGGAAACAGAGGAAGTTATGTGGTGTCAGTTTTGGATGAAGGTGAGAGAAAAGGCAAAAGACTGGAGGAGCTTGTGTGTGCGTGCACACATGCGCGTGCATTGGTTTGTTGAATATTCAAATGTAAGGCAAGCTGAGGCTCAGAAATGGCTTGTAATAAAAGTGAGGGTGACACTATAGGAGAAACAGTGACATTTCACTTTGCTTTAACTATATCACTGCTGACATGT